>CAUYUJ010009543.1:0-15000 GCA_963575745.1 Prorocentrum cordatum | reverse complement strand
CGCCAATTGGCAGGGTTCGCATGCGGATCCACCCCCATGTCGGCACACCCCTCACACGGTTCGTGGCCTCATAGGAAGTTCCACCGAATGCCGCAGTGGCAGGCGCAAGCGGCTCCACCCTCATTTCGGCAAGCCCCTCACATTGTTCGTGGCCCCATAGGGAGCTCCACCGAAGGCCCCAGTGGCAGGGTTCGCATGCGGATCCACCCCCATGTCGGCACACCCCTCACACGCTTCGTGGCCCCATAGGGAGCTCCACCAGGGGCCCGAGTGGCATGATTCGCATGCGGTTCCACCCCCATGTCGGCACACCTCTCGGACGTTTCGTGGCCCCATAGGGAGCTCCACCGAAGGTCACAGTGGCAGGGTTCGTATGCGGTTCCAGGCGGGTAGGGGGAGGGGGAGGGCTGCTCAGACGCACCCCTCCTTCTCAGAAGGCGCGGGACTTGTCTACAAATGAAGGGCCAGCGCCTTCTGAGAAGCAGCCTCCTTCTAAGAAGCCTTCCTCCCCTCCCCCTACCCCCCTTGTGCGCGCCGCATATCTTGGTTCCTGGTTTCCCAGGCCTCGGTTGCGTGTTTGGTCACCCTCCTTGGTGTGGGTTTGTTGGTTCCTTGGTCTTGGTTCCGTACTGTCTCGCCAAGAAGTGGTTATGCCAAGCAGTGCCAGGCACACATGTCGTGGCCCTATAGGGATCTCCGCCGAAGGCCCCAGTGGCAGTGTTCGCATGCGGGTCCACCACCATTTCGGCACACCTCTCACACGGTTCGTGGCCCTATAGGGAGCTCCACCGAAGGCCCCATTGGCAGTTTTCGCATGCGGTTCCACCCTGAATTTCGGCGCACCCCTCACACGCTTCGTGGCCCCATAGGGAGCTCCACCGAAGGTGCCAATTGGCAGGGATCGCATGCAGTTCCACTTTCATGTCGGCGCACCCCTCACACGGTTCGTGGCCCCATAGGGAGCTCCACCGCAGACGATACTCACAATTGTGGCATCCACAATCGCATATGGTTGGGCCCTTCGATAGGATAATGTCTACAGCTCCGACTACGCCGACGATTACGTCTATGACTACGACTACGGCTACGACTACGATTACGAGTACGACTACTGATATTATTAAACGTATCGTGCTACTACTACGACCTACTACTACCACTACTACTACTACTACTACTACTGCTACTACTACTACCACTACTTGTACTTGTTATGACTGTTACTATTATTATTATGACTAGTACGACTTCTATTCGTACTACTACTACTACTACTATTACCACTGCTGCTGCTACTACTACTACTACTAATACTACTGCTACTCGTACTACTACTACTACTACTACTACTACTACTACTACTACTACTACTACTACTACTACTACTACTAACATTACCACTACTACTACTACTACTACTACTACTACTACTACTGCTACTACTACTACTACTACTACTCATACTACTACTACTACGACTACTACTACTACTACTACTACTAGTGCCACCACTGATACTGTGACTACTACTACTACTCCCACTGTCACCACTACCACAACTACTACTGCTACTACTAGTACTACTACGTCTACTACGTCTACTACTACTACTACTACTACTATACTACTAGCATTACTACAGTACCACTGCTACTACTACTACTACTACTGCTACTACTACTACTACCACTACTACTACCACTACTACTACTACTACCTACTACTACTACTACTACTACTACTACGACGACTACTACTACTACTACTACTACTACTAACTACTACTACTACTACTACTACTACTACTACTACTACTACTACTACCCTCCACCACCACCACCACTACTACTACCACCACTACTACTACTACTACGACTACTACTACTACTACTACTACTACTACTGCTACTACTACTACTACTGCTACGACTTTTACTACTTTACTACTACACTACTGCTATGCTACTGCTACTGCTACTGCTGCTGCTACTGCTGCTACTACTACTACTACTACTACTCCTGCTACTACTACTACTATACTACTACTACTACTACTACTACTACTACTACTACTACTACTACTACCACCTACTATTACTACTACTACCACTACTACCACTACTATTACTACTACTACTACTACTACTACTACTACTACTACTACTACTACTACTACTACTACTACTACTACTACTACTACCACTACTAGTACTACTACTACTACTACTACTACTACTGCTACTACTACTACTACTGTTATAATTACTACTACGACCACCTACTACTACAGTACTAATATCTTTCGAAGTACTACTATGATACTACATGATGGCTAGCAAGGGCGGCTTGTTAGGTGTGTGTGTGTGTGGAACGGTTTGGAGTTGCGTGTGATGGTCGGCTAGCAACCTGCCAGTCGTAGTCATATTAATGAGGCGCAGCGGGGGCATCACACTTTCTTTTAAGCTTGGCGACAAGATGTTCGTCGGCATGATTTATACAGACGCCTGCGGCAAGTTCCGCCACCGTGCCATCACAGCACTCTGAGTGGCGACAGTCCGACAGTCGCCCACACGGTATGGAAATAACCTTGGGTAGTATGGAGGCGCTGGGGACTGCGAGGGAGGCCGTCCGTGCGAGTCTTTGTGCCTTCTTGGGGCCGCTTGCGACAAAACATGTGAAAAGGCAGCACACACATGTAATAGACGCATACACAGACACACACACACACACGTACATACATATAAACATATACATGGACATAAAATATACATATACATATGCATCTACATATACATAGACACAGGCATATATGTATCCATTTACTCATACATATACATGTGCACGTACATAGACATAGACAGAAACATTCCCTAATCAGAGGTTGCCTCTTGTAGGTGTCCTAGCGGATCTATTTTCCAATCAGAGCTTGCCTCTGTAGGGGTCCTAGCGAATTCACATGGTTAGGTTAGCTGCGCCGCCGATTTTGGCGGCCCGCCCAGGTGCCCGGGTGCGCGGGTGCCCGGGAGTTGCGTCGCCGATTTCGGCGGCCCGCCCGGGTGCCCGGGTGCCCGGGTGCCTGGGTGCCCGGGTGCCCCATAGCTCTATAGCTCTATAGCCCTATGGCTCTATAGCCCTATAGCCCTATAGTTCTACAGTGCTATAGCACTATAGCCCTATAGCCCTATAGCCCAATAGCCCAAAAATTTTACAGCCTTATAGCCCTATAGTCCTATAGCCATGTAGCCCTATGGCCCTCTAGCCCTCTAGCCCTCTAGTCCTCTAGCCGTCTAGCCCTCTAGCCCTCTAGCCCGATAGCCCTTTAGCCCTATAGCCCTCTAGCCCTATAGCCCAATAGCCCTATAGCCTTATAGCCCAATAGCGCTATAGCCCTATAGCCCTATAGCCCAACAGCCCAACAGCTCAATAGCCCTATAGCCCAATAGCCCTACAGCCCTCTAGACCTATAGCCCCATAGCCCCATAGCCCTATCGCCCTATAGCCCCACAGCCCCAAAAAAGATTCTGATTGGGGCTTCTCTCTGGTACCATACGGTTAGGGGAGCTTTGCCGCCGATTTCCGCGGCCCGCCCGGGTGCCCAGGTGCCCGGGTGCCCAGGTGCCCAGGTGCCCGGGTGCCCGGGTGCCCGGGTGGCCGGGTGCCCGGGTGCCCGGGTGCCCAGGTGCGTGGGTGACCGGGTGCTTGGGTGCCCCGTAGCCATCTAGCCCTATAGCCCTAGGGCCCTACGGCTCCATAGCCCTGTAGCCCTATAGCCCTAAAGCCCTATAGCCCTATAACTCTGTAGCCCAATAGCTCTATAGCTCTATAGCCCAATTGCCCTATAGCCCTATAGCCCTATACCCTTGTAGCCTTATAGCCCTATAGCCCTATATCCCTATAGCCCTATAGCCTCGTAGCCTTAGAGCCCTATATCCCTATAGCTCTACAGCCCTATAGCCCCACAGGGCTATAGCTCTATATGCCTATAACCCTATAGCCCCATAATCCTGTATCCCTATAGCCCTATAGCCCTATGGTCGTATAGCCCTATAGCCCCATAGCCCTATATATTCACAGCCCTGTGGCCCTATAGCCCCATAACCCCATAGCCCTACAGCCCTACAGCCCTATAGCGCTATGGCCCTACAGCTCTATAGTCCTATAGTCCTATAGACCTTTAGTTCTATGGCCCTACAGCCTTATAGTTCAATAGTCCTATAGCCCCATAGCCCCATCGCCTATAGCCCAATAGCCACATAGCCCTACACCACTAACATGACTTTGACTGTTTTTGCTCCAGTCTCATATACATACACGTATACCCATACATATCCATACCCGGCTACATATGCATATGCAGATGCCTATGCATATGCACATTTATTTACACATACCTATCCAGGCACACTTACGTATACATACCCCATATACATAGACATGCACGTACACATATACATATACACATGTATATACACATACGCATATCAATACACATGTACGTATACACATACATATACACATACATATGCATACATACATATACATATACATATACATATACATACACATGTACACATGCATATCCACATACCGATATACATAACACATACAATTGCACATGCACATACAGTCACATACATCTACATCTGAACATACATATACACATACAAACATAACCATATACTTCTATGTAGTTATCACACCAGAAAATCAAATCAGTGGATAGTTGAAACTTTGTCGACTGTATGATCGATAGTGAGTTCGAATGTGGGATTGATGTTGAGGACGATAGTAAGGCCGATCGTGCGACCGATAGTGAAGTCGATTCAGTGAGGTCTATAGTGAGATCGATCGTAAGATCTCTCGTGCGGGCTATAGTTAGATCGATTGTGAAGTCGATCATCGGATCGATTGTGAGATCGATCGTGAGATCGATAAAAAGGTGGGTAACGAGATCGATCGTGAGACCGATCGATAAAGAGATCGACCAGGAACCCAGGAACCAGGAAACCTGGGAACCCCGCCGCCCAGAGAAAACGGCCCGTAGCCAAGTAGCCTGGAACAGGGAACCCGGAGACCTGGCGGCCTACCGATATTGCCCTCCTTTTTTCGCCAAATTCTTCAAGATTCGCTAGGACCCCTTCAGTGCGACCACCGATTGGGGAGTATACAGATGCAGATACATATACAGATACACATACATGTACATCTACATTTACATATACATCTACACATACATATACATATACATATACATATACATATACATATACAGATTCATATGCATGTACATATACATGCACATATACATGTACATTCACAGGTACATATACATGTACTTTTACACATCCATGTGCATCGGCATATACATATGCATGTACAAATACAGACATATGCATGCATACATACATACATGCAAACATATGCACACGTTAACATCTATATCTAAGTTTACTTTCACACATAATACACATATACATATACATATACATACGCATACATGAACACATACATTTACACATACGTATACATTATACATGCATATACACGTACACATACACATACATGTACATTTGCGTATGCATACACATATACATATACATGTACTATGACAGGCATCTACACCTATACCATACAAATCTACACACATACACGCATACATGTACATATTACTTTTCAGTTGCGTGTGCGTGTGCTCACATAAACACATGTGAGTACATTTACGCACATATATTTATACACTTTATACATATGCTCATACACTTTACAAGCACACATACATCTCGGTATAGCAAGTCAACTTTTGCACTGTAGCCTCAATGGGGCCTTCTGGTTCAGCCGTCTCGGTGGTCTTGATGGTCTTCTTGGGTAGTCCTCGGGACCATCTGCGTCATCATGGCGGCGTTGGAGACGCCCAGTGGGGTGGCGTGCCAGTACGCCCAGGGACCCTCGGGAGGGGGGGGGGGGCGCTGATGCATGCCGTTGGACGCGTGGAGGAGGAGGGGGGGGGGAGGGGGGGGGGGTGACAGAGCACTGCAAGACAGATTTGACATGGGGGGGGGGGTGACAGAGCACTGCTAGACAGATTTGACATCACACCACCCATTGCCACTGCACTATGTGCCAATGGGGGCACAGTGGCGAATGTGTTTGCGCCGTCCTGGCGCCTGGTTCTCCGCTAGTCTGTATGCTGCGCCACCTTGCTCACAGAGCAGGGTGTAAGTGTTCGGACAATGTCATCTCGAAGTGTTGATGGCCTTGCTTGCTGTAGGAAGCAGTGTATGGAAGGATTGAAGGAAGGAGTGTCTCACAAGTCAGAAGGGAGAGATGAGGATTACGAGGAGGAGGAGGAGGACGAGGAGGGAGGAGGAGGAGGATGAGGAGGAGGAGTAGTAGTAGTAGGAGGAGGAGGAGGATGAGGAAGAGGAGGGGGGAGGAGGAGGAGGAGGAGGAGGAGGAGGAGGAGAGGGAGGAGGATGAGGAGGAGGCGGAGGAGGAGTAGGAAGAGATGAAGAGAGGAGGAGGAGGGGGACGAGGAGGGGGAGGAGGAGGAGGAGGAGGAGAAGGAGGAGGAGGAGGAACAAACTGATGAAGAGGAGGAGGAGGAGGAAGATGAGACGGAGGAGGAGGAGGTCGAAGACGCGGATAAGGAGTATGAGCAAGAGGAGGACAAGGAGGAGGAGGAGGACGCGGTGGACGAGGGGGATGATGAGGAAGGATGATGAGTTGGAGCAGGAGGAGTAGGGTGACGAGGGAGAATGAGAGATGAGGGATGAGGAATGCTGCTGCTGCTGATGACGATTTTGATGCTGCTGCTGATGATCTTGCTGCTGATGATGGTGCTGCTGATCATGGTGCTGCTGATGATGATGCTGATGATGCTGATGATGATGAGGATGATGATGCTGATGATGCTGATGCCGATGACGACGATGATGACGATGCTGATGATGATGCTGATGATGATGATTATACTGATGATACTGATGATGCTGCTGATGATGATGATGCTGATGATGATGATGCTGCGTCTTATGATGGTGCTGCTGCTGATGCCGATGCTGATGTTGATGATGATGAGGATGATGCTGATTACACGGTGATGATTCCATGACGATGCTGACGATGGTGGTGACGATTGCGATGATGATGGTGATGCCGATGCTGATGATGATGGTGATGTTGATTACGATGGTGCTGCTGCTGATGCCGATGTTGCTGATGATGCTGCTGCTGAGGCTGCTGCTGATGATTACGATAATGCTGATGACGATGACGATGCTGCTGATGATGATGCTGCTGCTGCTGATGATGTTGCTGATGGGGGTGATGCTGATACTGATGATGCCGATGATGCGGATGCTGGTGATACTGATGATGATGCTGCTGCTTATGATGGTGCTGCTGCTGATGCCGATGATGATGCTGACGATGATGAGGATTATGATGATCACGTTGTGATGATTCCATGCCGATGCTGATGATGATGATGACGAGGATGATACTGATAATGAGGATGATGATGATGCTGTTAATGATACTGAAGATTATTACGATGATGATGATGATGATGATGATGATGATGATGATGATGATGATGATGATGATGATGATGATAATGCTGATGATGCTGGTGCTGATGCTGATGCGGATGACGATGCTGTTGCCGATGTCGATGCTGATGCTGATGATGACGCTGATGATGATGCTGCTGATGCTGCTGCTGATGATGCTGGTGATGATGATGATGCTGGTGATGCTGATGCTGACGATGATGATGGTGATGGTGATGATGATGATGATGATGATGATGTTGATGCTGCTGCTCCTGATGATGATGATGCAGATGATGCTTCTGCTGATGATGCTAATGATGACGCTGATGATGATGCTGATGATGACGACGACGACTACGACGACGATGATGATTCTGATGATGAAGATGCTGATGCTGATGCTGCTGCTGCTGATGAAAATGATGCTGCTGATGCGGATGCTGCTGCTGATGATGATGATGACGATGACGATGATGATGCTGCTGATGATGATGATGATGATGATGATGATGCTGATGCTGATTATGATGATGGTGATGATGATGCTGCTGCTGATGCTGATGATGCTGCTGATGATGAGGCTGATGCTGATGCTGCTGCTGCTGCTGCTGCTGATGATGATGATGATGATGATGATGATGATGATGATGATGATGCTGATGGTGGTGGTGGTGGTGGTGATGATGATGATGATCATGATGATGAGGTCGAGGAGGATGATCAGGCGGATGAGGATGAGGTTGAGGAGGCGTAGAAGTAGGATGATGAGGATGGGGATGAGGAGGATAAACATTAATATCAGTATTTACAGTGTTGATCCGAGAACTAGTAACAATCTTACTAGTAGAAACGTTCACGAACAACACGGCTAGTACTATTCAGAATATTGGTGCGACTACCCATCATAATACTAATACCAATAAGAATCAGAGGAGGGATGAGGAGTATGAGGAACAGGAGAAGACGGAAGAGGAAGAGGAAACAATGGAGGAGGAGGAGTCGGAGGAGGAGAAGGAGGAGGAGGAAGAGCAGAAGGAGGAGGAGGAGGAGGAGGAGGAGGAGAAGGAGGAGGAGGACGAGGAGGTGTAGGCGGAGGAGGAGGAGGAGGAGGAGGAGGAGGAGGAGGAGGAGGAGAAGGGGGCGGAGGAGGCGGAGGAGGAGGAGAAGGAGGAGGAGTGGGAACACGCATTGTCTATATAGTTTTGTCATGCTTTTTTTCCGTCCGTGGGCGGAGGCTGCTTCGCTCATGTGCGGTCGTGGGCCTGGAGGTACGGCTGCTCCGCCATGGCAGCCAGAGGCCAGTTCGGAGTTGTGGGTGACCTTCTCTTCTGTCTCCCTTCTCCCTCGTCCTTCCCTCTCCTTCCCCTCTACTGTCCCTCGTTTCCTCGCCCCTATCTCCCTGCCCGATCCTCGATTCTTTCCCTATGCTGCTGCCGCTCCTGCTGCTGCTGCTTCTGCTGCTTCCCTCCGGCTCCGAGCAGGAGGAGGAGGAGGAGGAGGAGGAGGAGGAGGAGGAGGAGGAGGAGGAGGAGTAGGAGGAAGAACAGGAGCTCGGCAGTAGTAGGAGGAAGAACATGACGACGAGTAGGACGAAGAGAAGGAGTAGGACGAGTCGGCCGCGTCACATTGCACATCGCACTCAGCTTCAGAGGGATGGGATCACCACCTCTGTGGGCGGACCGTCGTCTATTCCAGTAGCTGCTCGTACTTGCACATGTCTGTGTTCCAGGCGAGATGTCGATTTCGGGAATGAGGGAACGCCCATGCTGTAGTTGTGTGAGGTGTTAACATCTAGGATCAGCGCGTTCACCGAAACCTGGGCCTGGAGCCATCTGTTGTTGATGGTGCTCCGATCCACTTGACGGCAACATCCTTCAGGCGCCAGGTGTCCTCTAACTCGTGTAACCTTTGTCCACAACCATGCGGAGAGGGAGGAGCCCCGGCTGGACTAGGAGGGAGGAGGAGCAGCAGGAGGAGGAGGAAAAAGAGGAGGAGGAGGAGCAGCAGCAGGAGGAGGAGGAGGAGGAGGAGGAGGAGGAGGAGGAGGAGGAGGAGGAGGAGGAGGAGGAGGAGGAGGAGGAGGAGGAGGAGGAGGAGGAGGAGGAGGAGGAGGAGGAGGAGGAGGAGGAGAGAGGAGGAGGAGGAGGAGGAGGAGGAGGAGGAGGAGGAGGAGGAGGAGGAGGAGCTTGCCCAGTGGTGTTTCGGGCCGTTCCGCGGAGAGGAGAGAGGCCGCCTGGGAGTCCCCGGGGACAGGCCGGCTCCTCGTGGCCCCCGTGCGCTCGGGTTCCCCGCGCGGGCTTCGTGTGCCACGGCCCCGTGCCGCGTCGGGCGACGACGTGCGGTGCTGCCGGTGCGGGTGCCTCGGAACGCAGCGCGGTCCTGATGTTATCGCAGGCCTTCAGGTTGGCACCAACACCAAGATCGGCGGTGTGCCTCCACCGATGGAAGACGATCCCGATCTCGGTGGTGGTGGTAATTTTCAGGCTTCCAAGGTGGCCGAAATATTGCCACCAACACCGAAATTAAGGGTCGTCTTCCCCCTGTGGAGGCCATCCCCTGTGTTGGTGTTGGTGCCCATTTCCAGGCCTCCAAGGGTGCCTCGGAACGCAGCGCGGTCCTGATGTCAGTGCTGGTGATGCCCATGCCACCGCTAACGCTGCGTGCGGGGGGTTTGCAGAGCGGGGCGGTTGTCCCAGGGTGGGGTGAGGCAACGAGTCTTGCTCTTGTTTCCCTCTTCCAAGGGGCCGCTCACAACGCTTTTGCCTCAAGCCCCACCTCTGCCCTTACTCCTGCAGTTTTGCGTCCCCCCGAGTGCGGTGATACCTTGCCGATGTAGTGGGTGTTGTGCGCGGTGCTATGTTTTTCGAGTCCGTCCCTGGCTATCCGGCTATTGGTGTCTCACATCTCAGTCTGCCCTGAGCGCCTTCCTACTTCAGTCGGCGAATGGCCTTCCGGATTCCTGTTAATCCAGAAGGCGGGCGGCGACATGCAGTGCAAGGCCATGCTACTCCGTGTCCCTCCTTCCCTTTTTTTGTTCTCCTTCTTCCCCCCTCTTTCTCTCTTCCTCCTCCTTTTTTTGTCCCCCGTTCTTCCCCCCTCTGTTCCTTCTCCTTCCTTTTTTCCTTTTTTCCTTCGCTCTCCACCCCCCTCTGTCTGCCTGCCCCTCACTCTCTCTTCCTCTCGCTCCTCCTGCTGTGCCATGCTCCCTCCCTCTCTTTCCGACCTCGCCTTGCCCCGCTCCGCCGCCTAGCCCAGCGTGCGCGCGATGTCTGCGCCCGTTCTGCGGGGCGTGCCGCGAGCCAGCACGGGGCGCTACGCGCGCCTCTCGTCGTCGTCGTCGTCGTCGTCGTCGTCGTCGTCGTCGTTGTCGTCGTCCTTCTCCCCTGCCTTCCCCTCCCTCCCTCTTCGTCCCTCCGCTCCTCCTGCCTCCCTCCCTTCTCCTCCTTCTCCCTCCTCCCTCCATTGCGCTCCTCCCACCTGTTCCTTCTCCCCCTTCTCTCAGCTTTCGTTGTCCTACTCCCACCCCCTTCTCCAGCTTCCAATTTACCATCCAGCGTCCTCCCTCCCCCCTCCCTCCTCTTTTTACTCATCTTCCTCCTGCTCCTTCTCCTCTTCCTCCTCCCTCCTCTCCTCCTCCTCTTCCTCCTCCTCCTCCTCCTCCTCCTCCTCCTCCTCCCCGCCCCTTCTGCCGCTCGTCGCTCTGGACAGGACAGGCGACGATAGCAGAGCCAGGCCCCGCGAGCACACCGAGCGTGAGGCACGCAGAGGAGACGGCGGTGCAAGGCAGCGATGCGGAACTCACGCGGGACCTCTCGCTCGGAAGCGCAGCAGAGTTGGCACCTCCTTCGGGTATAGCCAGGACCCCGGGTAAGGGGACCCGGTTAGTGGTAGGGCCCTGGGGCCCCTCAATGGGCCACATTCACTAAACCAGGTTTGCCGTAACTGGTGTTTTTCGGGTGACGGCAGTTCCGCTCAGTGGAAATGGGACGGGGGGGCGCTCCCGGTACAAATCGCTAAACCAGGTTCCACCAAACCCAGTTCTGCCGCTGGCTGACTCAGAGGACAGTCGGCCCGCAGAGTAAGGATGAGCGACTGTCCAAGGGTTGCCCTCGCATCCCCCCCCCCTATCGGCCCATCCTGGGCCGCTTTCGCTGGCCGCACCCCGCTCGCAGAGTGTCGGCATGGCCTTCCAAGGCCCTTGCATCCTTACCGTGCGTCCTTGTGATACGGGTTGACTGTATGATCTTTGGCTTACGCCGCACCGCCGACCCCCTGAGGGGATCCTGTGGGCCCGTCTCGTGGAGGCCCCCGTGCCCCGTCTGGGGGCTGGGGGCCTCGTGCAGCTGTTCCCGGGCCGTCTTGAGGATACGTTGGGCCTCTTCGGGCTGTTCGACAGCGACCAGCGCTGCAGGTTTTCGGGGTTGCTAAAGGTGCACCTGGCCCAAGGTGCCCCCAGCCTTTCTCTTAATTTTGCAGCCCCTGGGGCCCTGGGCCTCGTGATGGGTGCTCTGGAGGCCGTGGGGGCCTCCTTGGAAGTCCTAGGCCACCTTGGGCCAGGGTCACTTCTATCAACACCCGAAAGTTGATGGGAGTCTGACCGCCGCGTCGTCAGACCGCATGTGCATCCGACCAAGGCTATTTTCATCAGTCACTGGAGGTGTGCTTCGGCGTCGAGCGAGGGGGGGAAGTGAGAAGGAGAAGGCTTTCTCATAAGGCGGTGGGACTTCTCAGACGCCTTCCGGCCTTCTGAGAAGTTTTCTGTGTCGTCGCAAGGCCGGAGGACGTCCGAGCCTTCTGACCCCCCTTCGCTCGCCGCCGAATGCTGATTGGCAGGCCTTGTAGCTTGTCCCGAGAGTCGGGAATATCTCGAAGGCGTTGCGGCAAAGTTGGATATCCAAACCATGATGTGCACCATATAGAGGGAAAATCCAGCAGGGGAATTTTCTAGGCAGCCGGCCAAACCCGCCACCAAAAGGTCTCTTGAGGTGCCCGTCGGAGGTCCTTTGGAAACGTTCCTGGCTTTCTTTGGGGCCTCTTGGGGGCCTCTTGGGGCTTCGCGGCGGTGTCTGAAGGTCCACAGAGGGGATCGTGTAGAAATCTTGGGGTGGAGGGCTCGATGAGCCTCTTCGGCTTCCCCTCTTGGGCCCCGCGCGGGATCGTCTGTGGGGCCTCTTGGCTTGGGCCGTGTTGGGGCGATACTCGGGGCTTCTCGGGTTCCAGTCTGGACGCCGTGAAGACCGAGAACGCGAACTTGTAAACATTCTAGAAGAACCTGTAGATTTAGACAATTCTGGGATCTTTGGCCAGCCCCGAGGTCTCCCGAGAAGGCCCCAGAGGGATCCAGAAGACCCGAGGGCCATGATAGAGCAGCCGCGAACATTCAAAATATACCTCCTCCTCCTCCACCTCCTCCTCCTCCTGCTCCTCCTCCTTCTCCTCCTCCTCCATGCTGGGCACAACCCATGACTCCTTGGTTTGTTTCGCAGACCAGGAGGCGCTTCTGCAGCAGATGCCCCTCGGGGGGACGCCCCTCTGCCAAACCGGCCAGACCAGGCTCACGGAGGGGCAACTCTCCCAGACATTCGTTTTTTTTGTTGTTTTCTTGTTTTTTGCGTCTGTGCGTATGTGTGTGCTTCGGCCACCCTGGGTTCTCGCAGCCTGCCAACGCTCACGCCCACCCAGGCATCAATTCGACCTCCGAGTGTCGGTCCTCCCGGCTGCGGCCACCCTGGTACTCTCGCAGTTTTCCGGGGTTCGCGCCCTCGCATTAATCACTCGGCTTCTGTCCCTGGTCGTCGTTCTTCCCGACTACCTGGTGCTTCCGACGCCATGCATACCTGCACGCTGGCAGTACGACTCAGTTTCTGCTGCCCCCTCCACTCGCCGGTCCGCCGCTGAGGTGCTGCGTGAGGCCCCGCTTAGCCGCTTTAGGTAAGGCCGCCCACCGCTGCTTTAGGTGAATTTGTCGTTGCGTGCCCCGCTCTGACTGGACTCGCCGCTGGCGCGCTCGCCCGCGGCCGCTGACTAAAAAGTATGTGTGTGCTTTTTGTTTTTTGATTATGGGGTTCCTGGAGGTCCCAGCCCTGCTCGCAGGGCCAGCTTATCATACCGCACCGTTTCTTGACGGCCCTGAGGTCCTGCGCGGGCCTCCAGCGGCCAAAGACTTGTTGTCCACGACGCGAGCACGTCTGGGACCTCGCACGCCGAGGAACCGAACATGTTTTTTGCCGAATCTCGGCTTGCCAGCGTCACTGGCTGCAGCACGTGCCTGCCGGCGGAAGCGGGCTCAAAATGTCTCTCTGCTGGCGACTTCTCGTTTGTGCTATGTGAGCCCGCTGCCTTCCGCCGTGCGTGAACTGTGCAGGCCGGTCGGAGGTGGATAGACCTCCGATCCTGACACGTCGATTAAAGAATTGGCCGTTTTTGATTCGCGAGAGGGCGTCGCGGCCGTCATTTTTGCGGATCCAGGTCCGTCGGCTTCGGTCCCAGGCCGTTTTCACTACGGGGAGGTTTGCTAAAAGGGAGGTTTGTCCACCGCCGAGCCGAGGCAGCAAACTGCCGCACTGCCGACGGAGCGTGAGCCATTGCATGCACGATCGAGCCCGGGCGTGGTGTTGCCAGTGTGCTTCTGCACCACGGCAGGGCCGACCAGCTATGGCAATTTTTGGCAATGGGAATCGTAGCCGTAGTATTCAGGCGTTTCGCACAGGCGATCGGAAGCCAAGCGCTGCGGGGTGGTTGCGGTAAATTGAGCGGACATCGCAACGTGTCTGCAAGTATGGCAGCCAGACGAGGAGTGCTCGACGGCGGGATTCATATTCACGCCCATGATTTTGAAGTCTCACGGTGGCGGCTGGAGCCCCTTCGACGGGCTCGCGAAGGCCCAGTCGGCGGCCTGGCAAGAGGGACAGGAGCCGGCCTCACTCCGGATCGCACAGCGCATATCGTGCACCCTGCGGAGGGGGAGGGCGCGGGCGGCCCTGGGGAGGCTCGTGCCTCCGCCTTCGCCTCCGGCCATCAGTGGGTGGAGGGCGCCTGAGCTCGAGGGCGTGGTATAAGCACGCTCCGCGCCAGCGTGCTTCCGTGCTTCCCTCCCTCCCTGCCCCTCCTCGGCCTCCCCCTCCCCCCTTCTTTGGCGGCGCCCTGGCCCAGCGCCCGGCGCCCTGCTTCGTCCTGTAGACGCAGAAGCCTGCGGGCGTGAGCGCGCGCTCCCGCCTCGGTGCCGTGGCGTGTCTTCCATGCGGAGCCTTCCGCGTGTTGTGCTTGGACGCGCAGGACGCACCGGCCAAAGATGCCGCTTCATCATCGGAGCGGCGTTTCCGCACTCCGCCCTTTGAGTACGCCCCGGAGACTGAGTGTGCGGGGTTCCCGCCGTCCTCCTCCTCCTCCTCCTCCTCCTCTTCCTCCTCCTCCTCCTCCTCCTCCTCCTCCTCCTCCTCCTCCTCCT
>CAUYUJ010009542.1:0-20000 GCA_963575745.1 Prorocentrum cordatum | reverse complement strand
CAGAATCCCTGGAATTCGTAAGGAAACATAATTCGCAGCAAGACTACTCTATTATCCTCGGCGTCGATGCTAACGTTACGTTGCCGGCTAACTTGGATCACGTTACTGGGCACGATGTTCTGCCCGCTCTGCGAGGGCATACCCCGGAGATGGCCCGGACCGTCATTGGATGGCTACGGAGCCTCGGGGTTAGATGTCTGAACACATTTGGGTCGCACACTTCCCGGGAGCTTTTGTGGACATGCGGATGGAAACGGCCGCTGGCCCAAAGATCTCAAATTGACTACGTTGCCGTATCCGCAGGCGTCTCTGGACAAGCGGGCCCTCAGAGCCTCGATGCAGCACCTTTCCGCGAGAGGGTTGATCACCGCCCGATTTGTGCGGATGTGACTCTTGAGGCGCCATTGTGGGTTCCTCGGGCTCCCGCGGAGATTCTTCATGGATGGCAGCCGTCTTCCGAGTCTGATGCGCATGTCTTCAAACTGGCTTGCACTACAGATGTCATGATGCATTTTACCCTGCAGAATGTCGAAGATCGCATTTTCGAGATCGCCAAGAGCATCCCGTACACCACCTCACGTACTCGACGGCGTGATTTTGGAGATGCTAGCCGGATCGCCAATGAAGCCAAGCGGACCTATTTGACCTCCGTTGGAGATGCAGCCCCACAGATAGCGTCGACGTGGAAACGTCACAAACGACACTTGCACAAGCTGAAGGTTCACAGGAAGTTGAAGCTCTTACGACCTGGTCCTATGGCAAAGACGTACCTACCTCAGCAATTGATCGTGGAAGGATCTCTCTCTGGTAACCGGCCACAGTGGTTGGCTGAAGGGCGCCGTTTTGGCCAGGAGCGTTTCGGTGATGACCAGAATTCTCATGACGCCCAGGCGCGGCGACTCCACCAGCAGATCGCACTCTACCAGGAGCGGGCCACGGAGGCATTGGAGTCGAACACCATCGAGTTCTGGGACTTTCTCCAGGCACGCGGGTCCCTTAAGATGGGCAAGGCCGCTGGTCCTGATGGTGTCCCGGCCGAGGTGTGGAAAGCCTTACCTATCCAGCTTACGTGGATGATTTGGCAGTTGTTCCAAAAACGTGCGTCTTTCAACAGCGGCAACGAGCAGTCCGATTATTGGCGTCTCTTGGAATTCGTAGGGATACCTAAGAGCAAAGCGGTGACTCATCTCGAACAGTTTCGGTGGATTGCAAAATTATCAAACATGTTAAAATGGTACATGTTAACGTTGCGTCCATCACTGAAGGGCCAAATCCGGGCGACGGCTGTACGCACATACGGATTCAAGCGAGGCTTCCGCACGAGTGACATCACAGCCCTCATGCAGCAAATGATTTTCAACGCAAGCTCATGGGGTCACAACCTATACGTCAGCATCCAGGACGTGAAGTTCGCATTCGACAGCATGGACCACGACGTATTGACGCAATCTCTGCTTCACATGGGAGCGTCGCACGGCATGGTGGGACTCCTATTGCAGGAGTTGCATGGGTTACGAGGGAGATTTGCGATCCCTGGGGCTGGGGATACAGAGTTTTTTAATTACGAGCGAGGCGGAAAACAGGGAGGCGTGGAGACTCCGGACTGCTGGAACGCGATTGTGGAATGCGCATCGGAACCCGTCGTGGCCAACTGGAGCGAGCAGGGATGGGGTGTCAGGTACGACGGGAACCTCATTCACCATGCGATCTGGGCAGACAACATCGTCTTCTTTGCCACCGACCCGAACCATCTGCAGCACATGGTCTCCGAGGCAACTCTGGCTTTTGCGAAGGCCCGGCTGGATTGGAAACCATCTTCTCTGCTTACTTTGGCTGCCGGTTCAGCCCGCGGGTCTTCTTTCTCATTGACCGCGCCTTGTCTGCCCGACCCCCTCCCCTACAAGCAAGTTGTCCAACTAGAGTGCTTGGGTGTTCTTATCGACGACTCCGGCTCTACCGATTGCAGCGTCGGGCATCGTCTGGGGCTTGGTGACGCGGCCTACTATAAGCATAAACCTGCTCTCCGGGGTCGCGGCGGCATTCGAGAACGATTGGAAGGGTGGGCTTCGGCACCGCGAGCTTCTGCTGTATTTGGTAGCGAATCGTGGCACCTCACCAGTGGTCTTCTGCACCGGCTGCGAACGTGGGAATTACAGCACTTGCGGAGGATGCTTCGTCTCCGGCCCGCGCCGACTGAGGGCCCAGGGGCGTGCAATATACGCAGTGCTATGCAGATTGGCAGGTGGTTCCGTCTCACCGGCGTGCAGCCGATGCATTGTCGAGTTCTCCGGATGGTATTCCTACACGCTCGGCGGGAGCTAGACTGTAGATTCCCAGGAGGAGCAACGCCGCTGAAATGGGCGAGAGAGTTCCGAAGCGCCCTTGATTGGGAGCTTGCGCAATGTTTTGGCGAGAAGGCCCGTCGTCAGGCGCAGTACGTCCACTCCACTTCTGGTCACCGCACTGCTTGGGAAGATGCTCTGGTTGCTGCGTGCGGCCCTGACTGGCGATCTCACCGTGCACACTTCGATAGAGGCCGCTGGAAACACGAGTGCGCGCATTTCATAGATTGCATGTGCCAATTGTGGTCCTTGCCCAGTGCACGGGGCGTTGTTGAGAAGGTGCCCCTCCAACTTGCTGACGCCGCGGCGCACGGCCACGAGAATCTGGGAAATCTACCCGCGATGGTTGCACATGACTCAGACCAGCACTGGAGCCACGACAACCACTGCTTGAGCATTGCCGTCGACTGCGAAATATTGGCTAACCTACTGAATGGCACCGTTGCCGCGATGTCTGAAGAGCATCAAGCTGTCTTCCGGCGCATGGCCCGGGCATTGGCAGCCTTACTCAGTCGCGACTGGCGTCCGAGGACTCCTTGGGCAGACATGGTCGAATGGCGCCCTCGCAAATACAATGTGCAAGCTGACCATTTAGCAAATTATGCGATGAATACCGCATGCCGCTGGGAGAACGTCGACAGCGACAGCTTGCGAGATGCATTGCGGAGCGGGTGCAACATTCGGCTGTGTAGCGACGGCGGCCTTCGGTATCGAGACGGGTCCGCTGGATGCGCTTGGGTCTTATATTGTGTGCAACGCCACGGTGAATCATGGACGTATGCTATGTTAGGGCATGCCGGTTTCCAGGTGAGCGGCGCAACATCGGCATTTGTAGCAGAAATTTTAGCCTTAGACGCTGCATTGGCAACCCTCTCACTCATACTTTGATTGTTTTCCGGGCAGGTGTGTGTAATCTGACGGGCGTGCCATGGCGCAAAGCCTTGCGGAAGAAGAACCCAGCGTCCAGGGATGGTCAGTTAAGGATGCAGATCTCGACAAATACCGTGAAACAGTCGACGGCGCCTTCCAGGAGGTCACTGAACTGCGGGGCGTTTTCGGGGCGATTGCCCCGTGCGCGCTCAGCATCCCCTACGCCGCATCCCCGTCGAGATTCCGGCAAATCCGGCAAACGCTCCCTATTGTGAAGCAGTTGGAAGCTGAGGAGCGTGCGTGCCCGATCGATTGCAAGCAACACGTCCGCAAACGGTTGCGGATAACTCAAAGACAATGGAAATGCAGCGTCCTGCGCCATGCCGCGCCTTCGGCTAAGAGTAAACTTAGCAAGCCTATCTTGAAGTCTCCTGCACGGCCCCGATGGTTCCCAGGTGCATGATCACAGCATATGGTATGATATCAGACGCACACATTGCGTGAATATGTACATGGACCCCCACTGGTCGGACGACGACCTCATTGCCTGCATCGCCGGCTTCTTGGAACGAGTTGATATTGCGCGGGATGTCGACGTGCAAATCTCCGATGTCCATGCCGGCCTGTCTGGTCTGAAAGCAGGAAGCGCTCCGGGAATGGATGAAGTGACCGCCGAGATGGCGAATAGTCTCCCCGATGAGGTCGTTTACAAAATAGGGGGCCTCTTTCGTGCGCGATTTGGCGGGGGGGGGGCCTGGTCAGGAGTGGTGCTGCGCCGTGGTTATCTTCTTGGCTAAGTGTTCTGGGGCGAACTCGATGCAACAGCTTCGGGGTATTAGTCTTACCGGCGTCATTCTAGAATGCTGTTCGTGTTCCATGCTGCATACTTATTTGGATCGGGATGGGCCTCGTAAAGGGGGTGCACCGTGATGTGTGCATTTTTGGGGTTTGCACCGGGGATGGCGTGCACGCAGATCACCGAGACTCCCCGCGTGCTTCTCAGTGAGTCTTTCGAGTGGCCAGAACGCATACCTATGCGCGTCATTGTGGGCGACGTGCGCAAAGCATTCGATTTCGTGCGCCCTTCCGTCGTCCTCGCAGCCCTTCGGGCCTGCCGCCTGCCGCCGCGTCCTGCTGCGGCCCTGCTCTGGGGAGGTCGGCGCGTGGAGACCTGGGCGTTGTTTGACGGTGACACGGGGCATCTGCTTATCCCCCGAAACGCTTCGGAACCCTGAAGCAGCAGTATCGTGGAATATTGTCACGCAAAGCTTATTCGGCGATTTGGTTCTCTCTTGGAAGTCACGTGGGCTGGGCGTTCGCCCCCATGACGAAATCTGGACCCACCTGTGTTGGGCAGACATTTGTTTCCTGATTGGCGGCAATGCAGTGGATGCCGCCGCCATGTTACAAGAGCTCACGAACCGGATGTCAGCACGCGGCTTCGCTGGAAAGATGGGCCCCTCGAGTGCATCAGCCTTGGCCCCCGTGCCCCAGAGAGCAGCGGTCGGCGCCATTTTCCCACCCGGGGGTTTCGGAGACCCTCCCCGCAGTGGCCGGGTGGTCGCGCCCAGGGCGTCGTCTTCGGTGCAACTGGGCGCGCGCATTTCCGAGGCGGGTTGCACGAAGGCCGCCGTCGACCACCGCGTCAGCAAGGCAATCGAACTCTTCTGGTCTGAGCCGGCCTTTCGACGTACTGCTCTTCCCCGCAACGAACGACTTCGTCGCTTCAGTGGGTGTGTGGTTCCTTCTCTTCTTGTCGGTTGTGTCGGATGGTTCGTGTCCAAATGTGTGCGCCAACGGCTCCGGCAAGTCGAGGGCGGTCTTCTGCGACGCGGGGCTCGCATCCCCCGACGACCTGGCGAGGAATGGGTCGAGTGCACGCGCCGTGCCACGCGATTGGCGACAGCTGTGCAGACATAGCGATTACAATAACGCTGTGAAGCTCATAGTTAGCCGTATTTATCGTCTCGCCTCGCACCTCTATGAGCACCCGCGCCCAGCAGCCGCGAATAGCCACCCGGAGCGAGCCGAGCTCGAGCAGCCCCGTCCAGTGCAGGCCCGATGGGTGAATGCCGCTTTCAGTTCCTACGCGGAGGACGACTGGCAAGTGACCGCGGGGGTCAAGCGAGCGCTGGACCGCACGGGCCAGTTCCTCGATGTGGACGGCGCGTTGCGAAAATGGAACCGCAGGAGGGGGTGGAAACGCCGGTCTACATGGGAAGACCAACTTATTCTTCTTTACGGCACGGGCTGCTGGAAATGCGCTTACCAGACAGATGATTGGGCCAAAAAGGAGGACGAATTCGTTTACAGTGTCTTGCAACAGTGGGGTCTCGAAGGGGATTTCCTCAAACATATTCAGGACTCCGCCCGGGCCTCCGAGGAGAAACAAAAACGCAGACGGATATTTATTGATGTGCCCATCGTGTGGAGACAACCATTCAGGTGGTGCATCCTGGCGGATTGCTGGGGTGACAACTCAACTGTGGTCGGCTGGATCAACGGGGCGCTCCGGATCAATTTGCCGTACTAGCGGGCCTTGGTCTTCACAGTGCAGACGCGTTTCCGGGAACTGTGGAACAACTTCCACCTCCGCGCGGCCAGGCGCGGTGGTCTCCAGTTCCGGCATAAATTCTGGGAGGGCAATATCGCTGCCGACTTGTCGGCGACGAAGGCAATCCAAGACCGCCAAGATTCCACCTCAGACTTCAGTGCTGACTTTCACGTCGACCCGCCAGACCCACGAAACTCCAGTGCAGCTTCGACGGAGGCAAATAAGGTCCTCTAGCAGGCTGTGGTAGGCACATATCGTGCTGGGACGATGCTTCCAGAGAGTTCTGCCCCTTACGGCAAGGGTCAATTTTCCTCCCTGGCGCCACCTCCAGTGAAGCGGAGCTCCGAGCGGCCGCCTCGTTAGTCAAAGCATTGTCTCGCGTAGTTCGTCTTTCTAGATCCTGGATCGTAGTGCGCGCAGCAGCGACCGGGTGACCACTATTGACCAGGCCGCCCCAGTTCAGGACAGCGCTGGGGCCGACGATCTGGGAACCCTGGTGCCTCGCACATGCTAGCGTGTCTCTCCCGTCGCATCGTTGCCATCTTCGACTTCGAGATACACCGGCGAGAATGCAACACATGCAGCAGGAAGAGGGATGTCGTTGGAGGAGGAAGAGGAGGATGATGGCGATGATCATGACGAGGAGGATGGGGATGAGGATGAGGAGAGGGATGTTGTTGTTGCTGTTGTTGTTGCTGTTGTTGTTGTTGTTGTTGTTGTTGCTGCTGCTGCTGCTGCTGTTGTTGTTGTTGTTGTTGATGGTGATGATGATGATGATGGTGGTGATGCTGTTGATGATGAGGATGATGATGATGATGATGAGGAGGAGGAGGAATATGAATATAAGGAATATGAAGTGGAGGCGGAGGAGGAGGATAATGAGGGGGAGCAGGATGAGGAGGAGGCGGAGGAGGAGGAGTAGCGGCAGCAGCAGGACCAGGACGAGGAGCAGGACGCAGAGGGGGATGACGAAAAAAAGCAGCAATAGGCGGAGCGAGCCGTGCTACCCCCGCGGGGCCCCTGGGCAGGAGCAGCTCCGCGGCGCGGAGCTGGAGGCGCAGACGGCCCAGAGGCTGCGGGAGCTGCGGCAGCGGGCGCAGCTGCTCGAGTGGCAGCTGGAGGAGGAGAGCCGCGCTTGTCGGCCGCTTCCTCCGCGTGCCACGAGCCTTCGAGCGCGATGCCCAGACGCCCTCGGGCCATGAAGAAGATCACGACGGTTTTTGTTGTTGAACTTTTGCTCCTGCAGAATAGATATTGTTGATCCCCCCTCACTGGTGCATGCGGTTTTTTCTCAATGACAGTGTGCCCTTGGACGGTCGCACCCTGTTTTTTGACAGGGAAAGTCTTGATGCTCAAACTGCGCCTCTGGCCTCTGGGTTACAACAACAACGGCTCCCGCCTGAGACTTCCTCACAATTTAGCCAGTACCCCCGCTCCCGCCTGAGACTTCTCGCGTTTTATTCAGGAATCGCGCTCTCGCTTCGGACTTCCTTACAATTTATTCAGAAATCGTTTTCCCGGCGCTCTGGAGTCGCGCTCTCGCTGGAGATTTGCTTGCAATTTACTGAAGAATAGCGCTTTTGCGTTGGAATTTCTTGCAATTTGCTCAACCGCCGCGCTCCCGACACCTAGGCACCCAGGAGTCGCGCCCGTTGTGGCCCCATGTGCATGCACTTCGCGGCCCCGCTGTCGCCGTTTGTGGCCCCCTCACTGTCCTACGTGGCCCAGTTGCTACCCTCTGTGGCCCCATCGTTGCCTTTTGTGGCCCCGTATTATCTGCCTTTCGTGGCCCCCGCTCGATCGCGCTCTTCGTGGCCCCATGCGCATTCCCTTCGCGTCCCCGCTGTCGCCCTTCGTGGCCTACTTCGTGTTCTTCGTGTTCTTCGTGGCCCTGCTGTCGTTCTCTCTCGCTCTCGCTTTCCCTCGTCGTCGCCGTCGTCGTCGTCGCCGTCGTCGTCGACGTCGTCGTCGTTGTCGTCGTCGTCGTGGTCGGTCCCCTGTCCATCCCTCTTGGGGTCGGGTCGACGGTCCGCGGCCGCCCCGCCGATCAGCGCTGCCGCTGGCCAGGCCGACGGTCCGCGGCCGCCCCGCCGCTTGCCGGGGCCCGGCCTGCAGGGAAGAAAGGTATACCACCCAAAAGGAGTTCGACCGAAGACGAAGAGGGTTACCTGGCTGCCAGGCACGACCAGTGCCGCGGCGTGAGCGCACGCCGGGCGCGATGTGTGCCGAGCCCCCACGGGCAGTGCCCTGCCCTGTCCTGGCTGTTGCGCATCATCGGCCGGTCGCATGTGGTCAGGAGCGTTTCCCTAGGCTCTCCCTGCTTTGGGGTGTCCTTGCGATCCGCGACCCTTGCTCTCTCGTGCGAGTTGACAGCAAACGAGTCGACAAAACTCCCCAGGATTCATGGCATTCCATTCGGGCTGAGGTTCCAGAGCCATGGGTGAGTTGTGTCTCGTCCACTGCTCGTGCCTCGCGGTGAATGCTGTTGCGCCTCCTAGCGCGTGGTCCTCTGTAGCTGTAGCTGATGTGCTGCGGAGGGCTAATTTCGATTGCCGGGTAGGCCCGACTCGTCTAGGAGCACGCGTGCGCGCCTGCTGCGGTCTAGAACATTGAACGTGAAAAAAAATTGCCGCCATGTTCTTGCTATTGTCGCTATGTGTTCCACCTTTCACCCATGCCACCTGCAATTCTAGTCCCTGCGCCGCCTCCCCTTCCGAATTCGATCTCGACTCAGTTGTTGGGAGCAGCCGTCCAGCCTTTGCACAGAAGACCCGCGTTGACCTCGGAGGATCCACCCAGTTCACCCGCGGTGGCGTGAATATAACCGGTGACGGGCGATAGTAAAGGTGCCCCCCCTTAGCCCCTTCTATTTTTTATCCCCGCCCACATGGATTTATTTTTGGGGGAAGGCGCGGAGGCCGAACTTGATAATCCACCGAAAAGTTGCGGGGATCGAAGTTGCTATCATATCGTGCTGATTAGCAACAGCATCAAAAAACGCTGATCATGGCCATGGTGGAGTCACCACACCAGCTTCCGCATTCGCGAGCGTGTGACAGGGCTGTGGGGTTCTCACCAGTTCAGTTTGCCCACGTTACGACCGTGCGGCAGGGCCATGGGAGGCACTGCGAACATAGAGTAAACGTCAGGACGACGTTTGGGTAGGGATCAGCACTCGTCGAGTGCTGGTCCCTACCAAAATGGCCAATTCTCCTCTTCCTCCTCCTGCTCCTCCTCCTCTTGCTCCTCCTCCTCCTACTGCTCCTCCTCCTCTTGCTTCCCCTCCTCCTCCTCGTCCTCCTCCTCCTCCTCTGCCCCCGCAGCTGCCCGGGCCCAAGCTTCCCCGAGTCTCCGAGACTCCAAGCTTTCGAGCCTCTTCGAGGCGCCGAGCCTCTTCGCCCCAGGGGCAGCGATAGGGGGGGGGATAGGCATGCCTATGCATCGGCGATGTATCGCCGATGCATCGGCATTTTTTTTTGGGGGGGAACATCGACCTGGAATGTGCGACGCATTGCCGACGCATCGGGCTCGCATCGCCGATGCGTCGGCGATGTGTCGCCGATTCCAGGTCGATGTCTCCCCCCATGCCAATCCCCTCACATCGTTGCCCCTGGCTGCGTCGCGAGCCCCGGCGATGGCCCATCCGGCCGACCGCGCAGCTGCCGCGAGCCTCCCCGTCGAGGCGCTGAAGCACGTGGCTGCGCCGAACCCGAGCTCGAACGAGATTCTCGAGCGCATGGCCAAGCAGAGCGAGAATATCATCGAGAAGCTGAGCTGCATCGCCGAGAAAGTCAGTATTGCCGAGATGAGGCAATGCCAATCGAGCGCGCAAGGCACGGGCGCAGCTCGCATGACGAGCTGCCACTTCCAGGCCGAGTCGGCCCCGTGGTCGTCGAGCGCCCAGCAGGCTGTCCTGGAGATTGTCAACCAAGGCGGGTGCCGCAAGAGCATCGAGCACGCCCGCGTCTTCAACGAGAATGACAAGAGGCGCGTCGAGCTGGCCGTGGTGGTGTTCTTCAAGACCTACGTCGGAAGGGCGAGCACGCGTGCGACATCCTCGAGAATCGCGGAGGGCCGCCCGAGGACCTTCGGGTTCACGCCGAGCTTCACGGCCAAGCTGGAGGAGCTCGCCGAGAAGAGAGACATGGAGCTCGGCGCCGAGAAACTCGAGAGGCTGACCCGCGGTTCCTACGCCGAGCGCATCAGGGCAGTCTTCCCAAGCGCCCCCGCCGAGCTCCTCCACCTCCACGAGCTAGTGCTGCCGATCGGCAAGAAGTTCGAGCCCGTCGAGCGTTCGCGCGAGATGCCCGCCGAGAGTGCCGAGAGGCTCTCCAACGTTATTCCGCGCAGGTCCCGAGATTACGTCAAGTGGTGCAACGAGACCTCCATGGTCGCGACGTCGAACGACGGGGTCGCCAAGGCTACGACCCTAGCCATCATCAAGTGGTGCTGGAACATCGAGAAAACCGCGGACATGAGCTACGAGCTGCATGAGCACCGCTACCAAGACAAGCGCGCCAAGCTGGCCAGCTCGAAAACCGTCAAGCAGCAGGGGCACGAGGAGCTACTGCTCGATAACCACATCAAGATGCACTGCGAGAAGTATGCGTCGACCCAGGCCGAGTGCGACAGGCTGAACGAGCGCGATGGCGACAGGGGGCCAGGCCAACGCGAAGGCCGAGTCTGAGTCCGCCTCGCTCATGCTCGTGGACGCCTGAGCGCGCGAGCTCCCCGAGCCGAGCGCCCCGTGTTTTTCGCTGCGAGGGCGCCGTTTCGAGGCGCGCGCTCGAGCCCCGCCCCCCCCGTCTGGTTTTCAAGCTCCAAGAGAGCGCTCGAGCACGCGCGAGTGGCGTTCCGAGCTGCGGGGTGCTACTCCCCTCCTTTCGCCGAGTGATCCTCGATCAATCATCGAGGAATCGAGCGGACTCGATCCTGCGTCCTCGGATCGATGGCCCGAGATCTTGAATCCGAGCATCTTCGGGCACCTTGGGTCCTAGATCCGAGGGTCGCCAAGCTTGGGCTCGAAGATCTCGGGTTCGCGATCCGAGGGTCGAGGGTCGAGCCCCGGCGACCTTCGATCGCCGCTTTGCCATCGAGCAGGCTCGATCCCCCATCCTCGGTTCGAGGATCCGAGATCTCGAGTCCGAGCATCTTCGAGCGCCTTGGGTCCTAGATCCGAGGGTCGCCAAGCTTGGGCTCGAAGATCTCGGGTTCGACGCCCGAGGGTCGAGGGCCGAGCCGATCGCCCTCGCCGCCGTCCTCGGGCCCGCGCTGCCACCGGGCAGGCTCGACCCTCGATCCTCGGATCGAGGGTCCGAGATCTAGGTCTTGAGCATCTGCGAGCGCCTCGGATCCTAGATCCGAGGGTCGCCAAGCTTGGACTGGAAGATCTCGTTTTTGGCGTCCGAGGCTCGAGGGCCGAGCCTCGGCGATAGTAGATCGCCCTCGCCGCCGTCCTCGAGCCCGCGCCGCCGCCCGGCAGGCTCGACCCTCGATCCTCGGATCGAGGGTCCGAGATCTTGGTCTGTGGCATCTGCGAGCACCTCGGATCCTAGATCCCAGGGTCGCCAAGCTTGGACTGGGAGAACTCGGGTTCGACGTCCGAGGCCCGAGGGCCGAGACTCGGCGTTCGTAGATCGCCCCCCCCGCCGTCCTCGAGCCCGCGCTGCCGCCAAGCAGGCTCGACCCTCCATCCTCGGATCGAGGGTCCGAGATCTTGGTCTTGGGCGCCTGCGAGCACCTCGGATCCTAGATCCGATGGTCGCCAAGCTTGGACTGGGGGATCTCGGTTTCGACGTCCGAGGCTCGAGGGCCGAGTCTCGGCGATAGTAGATCGCCCCCCTCGCCGTCCTCGAGCCCGCGCTGCCACCAAGCAGGCTCGATCCGCCATCCCCGGGTCGAGGGTCCGAGATCATGGTCTTGAGCATCTGCGAGCACCTCGGATCCCAGATCCGAGGGTCGCCGAGCTTGGACTGGGTGATCTCGGTTTCGACATCCGAGGCTCGAGGGCCGAGCCTAGTGCTTCCCTGGCCGTCCTCGAGCCCGCGCTGCAACCGAGCAGGCTCGATCCGCCATCCTCGGATCGAGGGTCTGAGATCTTGGTCTTGAGCATCTGCGAGCACCTCGGATCCTAGATCCGAGGGTCGCCAAGCTTGGACTGGATGACCTCGGTTTCGACATCCGAGGATCGATGGCCGAGCCTCGTGCTTCTCTGGCCGTCCTCGAGCTCGCGCTGCCGCCGAGCAGGCTCGATCCGCCATCATCGGATCGAGGGTCCGAGATCTTGGCCATGGGCATCTGCGAGCACCTCGGATCCTAGATCCGATGGTCGCCAAGCTGGGGCTGGAAGATCTCGTTTTCGACGTCCGAGGCTCGAGGGCCGAGCCCGGTGCTTCTCTGGTCGCCCTCGGGCCCGCGCTGCCGCCGAGCAGGCTCGAGCCCGCGCTTCGTCCGGGCCGCGCGCGCGCACTCGCGCGCTCGCGCGCTCAAGAACACAACCGCCAACAACAGCAGCAACGACGGCAACGGCAAGCAGCAACGCAGCAGCAACAGCAGGGCAGACCACCACCAAGACAAAGAGCGGGGATAACAAACGACAGCTGCGCACCCGCGCGCTCGCACATAGCAGCAAAACAAACAATAGTCACAAACGCAACGAGACAAACAAGAACAGCAACAATACAAACAACACGAACAACCAACAACCGTGGCCAATTTAGGCTCAATCATCCCAGGCCAGCTGAGGACGCAGCGCACCATGGCCGAGACGCAGCGCCCCGTGGCCGGGTCGGACAGCAGCGATCGTCGGCCTGTCGCCGAGCGGTCGGACGGCGAGAGCGTCGGCGAGTGGGCGAAGGGCGACGAGTGGACGAGGGGGGCGGGCCCGCCGCGCTGGGGGGGGGGGGGGGGGGCGCCGGCAAACCCGAGGGCAAGGGCCTCGAGGTCAAGAAGCTCGACTGACAAGAAGGCCGCGCTCGAGGACAAGAAACTCGACGACAAGAAGGCCACGCTCGAGAACGAGAAGCTCGACGACGACGCGCGTGGGCGCCTCTGCAAGCCCGCGACGACGAGACAGCGCGACGCCTCGCAGGCCTCGGCCCCGAGTTCCGACTCAGCCTTGAGGCGCCTCGCGAGCCGATGGGAGCTCCGAGAGCGAGGGGCTTTCGGGCAGAGTGAGGACGAGGTGCTGGTAACTTTCAGTGGGGCGACCCCCGGGCTCGAGGGCGCCAGAAAAAAACGCAAGACAGGTGCCGGAACAACAGAACCACCAACACAAATAACACCAGCACACGCAAGTAACGCGACGCGCGCAAACGACAGCAGCGGCAACGCAAACAACTGCAACCGCAACCAGCACGACAACATAACCACCAACAGCAGCAGGAACAACAGCAACGCACAACAGCAACACCAACAACTCCACCAACAACACCACCGACAACAGCAGCAACAGCAATCACAACAACACCACCAACAACAGCAACATCACCAGCAAGCACAACATCAGCAACAACAAACCACAACAGCAGCGAACCAAGCAGTAACAATAAGCGAACACCGAGGAGCACCAACGACAAGCTAACGCTAACACCCTTCCGTCGCCACGTTGGCTCGAGGTTTGCTGTTTCGAGTTGCTGCAGCTTTGCAGCGAGACTCCGATGGTCGCGCCGACGAAGCAGACGAGCTTGGTGAGCCTCTGGGGCCTGCAGACCTCGCCGCCCGTGGCCCCGAGCTCGCGCAAGAAGCTGGGGGCCTGGCTTTGCGAGACGGCCGATTCTGCCGCTGCGCCCGCAGCCTTGGGCTTTTGGGTGCGCGGGCAAAGAGGGGGTAACAGAAAGGGGGGAAGCGGGCGCGATCCTCGCGGGGGGGCGCGCCGACGTTGGCGACGCGGCGCGCGGGCGATGCCGTCGGGGAGTGCCGGGGGAGCTCCTTGCGGCGGCCGCGCCCAGCGTCGCGAGTACTCAGAGGCAGTCGTTCTCAAATTATTGACATTCATATACAATTACACCATGCTTTGTCATGCTCGCATTCATGCGCGTAGACTCGCTCGCACGCAGATTCATTCACAGTCAGACGCGCTCGCGCCCAGATTCGCCCGCGCTGAGTCTCCCTACGTATTCAGGTCAATCGTTTTCGTTCGCGTTGTGTACCACGCCGTTCATTTCGGCGCACCCCTAGCACGGGCACGGTTCGTTGCCTCGTAGGGATCACCGCCGAAAAAGTGAATCACAATTGCGGTGCTCACACCTGCATATGGGTGGGTCCTTCGTCAGGCTAATTTCATTTTTTTTGATTCCTCTTCTTCGCTTCCTTTTTACCTAACAGCGAAGACTGATAGGTTTCTAGTAGGGTCAAGAGAGAACATCATGACGCCCCAGGGGGGGTCTGGGCGCGATCCGGGGGAGGGTGCCGGGGATTTTTTTGGCCAGCAGTTACACACTTCGTGGCCTTCGAGGTCCCAAAACTCCACTCTCGGGCCACATTCTGAAAGCCCAGAGCCAACTGTAGGCCACTTCGTGGTCTTCGAGTTCCCAGAATTTCATTCCTGGGCATGATTTTGAATGCCCGGAACCAACTGTAGGCCACTTTGTGATTTTCGAGTTCCCAGAACCCGATACCCGGGCCACATTTTGAATGCCCGGAGCCAACTGTAGGCCACTTCGTGGTCTTCGAGTTCCCAGAATTTCATTCCTGGGCATGATTTTGAATGCCCGGAGCCAACTGTAGGCCACTTTGTGTGTTTTCGAGCTCCAAGAACTCCATTCCCGGGCCACATTTTGAATGCTGGGGCAGGCTGATGTTGAGGCTGAGGCAAGCTGAGGCTGAGGCAGGCTGAAGCTAAGGCCGACGCTGAAGGCAGACTGAGGCTGAGGCTGAAGCAGGCTGAGGCTGAGGCTGAGGCAGGCTGAGGCTGAGGCTGAGGCAGGCTGATGCTGAGGCAGGCTGAGGCTGAGGCTGAGGCTGATGCAGGCTGAGGCTGAGGCACGCTGAGGATGAGGCCGAGGCTGAAGGCAGACTGAGGCTGAGGCTGAAGCAGGCTGAGGCTGAGGCTGAGGCAGGCTGAGGCTGAGGCGAGGCAGGCTGAGGCTGAGGCTGAGGCTGAGGCTGAGGCTGCTGAAGGCTGAGGCTGAGGCAGGCTGAGGCTGAGGCTGAGGCTGAGGCTGAAGCAGGCTGAGGCTGAGGCTGAGGCAGGCTGAGGCTGAGGCTGAGGCTGATGCTGAGGCAGGCTGAGGCTGAGGCTGAGGCTGATGCAGGCTGAGGCTGAGGCAGGCTGAGGCTGAGGCCGAGGCTGAAGGCAGACTGAGGCTGAGGCTGAAGCAGGCTGAGGCTGAGGCTGAGGCAGGCTGAGGCTGAGGCTGAGGCAGGCTGATGCTGAGGCAGGCTGAGGCTGAGGCTGAGGCTGATGCAGGCTGAGGCTGATGCAGGCTGAGGCTGAGGCCGAGGCTGAAGGCAGACTGAGGCTGAGGCTGAAGCAGGCTGAGGCTGAGGCAGAGGCAGGCTGAGGCTGAGGCTGAGGCAGGCTGATGCTGAGGCAGGCTGAGGCTGAGGCTGAGGCTGATGCAGGCTGAGGCTGAGGCAGGCTGAGGCTGAGGCCGAGGCTGAAGGCAGACTGAGGCTGAGGCTGAAGCAGGCTGAGGCTGAGGCTGAGGCAGGCTGAGGCTGAGGCTGAGGCAGGCTGATGCTGAGGCAGGCTGAGGCTGAGGCTGAGGCTGAGCAAGGCTGAGGCTGAGGCTGAGGCTGAGGCTGAAGGCTGAGGAGGCTGAGGCTGAGGCTGAGGCAGGCTGAGGCTGAGGCTGAGGCAGGCTGAGGCTGAGGCTGAGGCTGAGGCAGGCTGAGGCTGCTGAGGCTGAGGCTGAGGCTGAGGCTGAGGCTGAGGCTGCAGGCTGAGGCTGAGGCAGGCTGAGGGCTGAGGCCGAGGCTGAAGGCTGAGGCACTGAGGCTGAGGCTGAAGCAGGCTGAGGCTGAGGCTGAGGCAGGCTGAGGCTGAGGCTGAGGCAGGCTGATGCTGAGGCAGGCTGAGGCTGAGGCTGAGGCTGATGCAGGCTGAGGCTGAGGCAGGCTGAGGCTGAGGCCGAGGCTGAAGGCAGACTGATGTTGAGGCTGAAGCAGGCTGAGGCTGAGGCTAAGGCAGGCTGAGGCTGAGGCAGGCTGAGGCTGAGGCTGAGGCAGGCTGAGGCTGAGGCTGTGACTGCGACAGCCGTTGCCACTGCGACTGCCATCGCGAATGCGACTACGACTGCGAGAACAACAGAATTCTACAACAGGGTTCTCATCTGAATCTTAAGGGGAACGCTTCCAGATATGCTCCTACACGTCGCTGTTAGGTTGCTTTGCCGGGGTAATCCTTATTTTCCTTGTCTCTTTCTCTTCCCTTTACCTCCTACCCCCCCCCAGGGGCCGAACTTATTAATCCCTTGTTTTTTCCCCAACCATCCTGTGGTGTTGGGTCTTCGTTTTGAAGAGACAGCGCCCCGCGTTTCCTCCTTCTTCCTCCCTCCTCCCCTCCTCTCATCATCATCGTCGTCATCATCGTCATCATCATCGTCATCATCGTCGTCATCATCATCAACATCAGCATCATCAACATCATCGCACGTTTCGTTGCCCCATAGGGAGCTCCACCGAAGGTCCCAATGGCGCGGTTGGCATGCGTCTCCCCCCCAGTACAGCGTTTCGTGGCCCCACGGGGAGCGCCGCCGAAGGTCTCCGTGTCGCAGTCCGCATGCGTCTCCCCCGCCCCTCACACGTTTCGTGGCCCCATATGGGGCTCCGCCGAAGGTCCAAGTGGCGCAGTCCGCATGCAACCCCGCCACTCATTTCGGCCTACCCCTCACACGTTTCGTGGCCCCGCAGGAGCTCCGCCGAAGGTCCCTGTGGCACAGTCCGCATGCAACCCCGCCGTTCATTTCGGCCCACCCCTCACACGTTTCGTGGCTCCATAGGAGCTCCGCCGAAGGTCCCAGTGGCACAATCCGCATGCGTCCCTGTCACTCATTTCGGCGCACCCCTCACACGTTTCGTGGCCCCATAGGAGCTCTGCCGACGGTCCCAGTGGCACAGTCCGCATGCGTCCCCGCCATTCATTTCGGCCCACCCCTCACACGTTTCGTGGCCCCATAGCTCCGCCGAAGGTCCCAGTGGCACAGTCCGCATGCGTCCCCGCCACTCATTTCGGCCAACTCTCACAGGTTTCGTGGCCCCACAGGAGCTCCGCCGAAGGTCCCCGTGGCACAGTCCGCATGCGTCCCCGTCGCTCATTTCGGCGCACCCCTCACACGTTTCGTGGCCCCATAGGAACTCCGCCGAAGGTCCCCGTGGCACAGTCCGCATGCGTCCCCTGCCATTCATTTCGGCCCACCTCTCACGCGTTACGCGGCGTCATCGGGGCTCCGCGGAAGGTCCCCGTGGCGCAGTCCGCATGCGTCCCTGCCACTTATTTCGGCATGCCCCTCACACGTTTCGTGGCCCCATAGGAGCTCCGCCGACGGTCCCCGCGGCGCAGTCCGCATGCGTCGCGGCGCGCGGGCGATGCCGTCGGGGAGTCCCGGGGGAGCTCCTTGCGGCGGCCACGCCCAGCGTCGCGAGTACTTAGAGGCAGTCATTCTCAAACTATTGACATTCATATAGAATTCCACCATGCTTTGTCATACTCGCATTCATGCACGTAGACTCGCTCGCACGCAGATTCATTCACAGTCTGACGCACTCGCGCTCAGATTCGCCCGCGCTCAGTCTCCCTACGTACTCACATCGATCGGTTTCGTTCGCGTTGTGTACCACGCCGCTCATTTCGGCGCGCCCCTAGCACGGTTCGTTGCCTCATAGGGGTCGCCGCCGAAAAAGTGAATCATAATTGCGGTGCTCGCACCTGCATGTGGTTGGGTCCTTCGTCGGGCAAATTTTGATCACCCGCGGGGTCCCATCGTGGACCCCCCCTCCGCGCGCGGTTGAGAACGAATAGCGCGATTTTTTAACAAATAAAAAACCGACGGCCCCGAATCCATTTTTTCATCAAAATCGATCCTGGGGCCATCCTCTTCTCTATTCCGCCTCCCGCCTTTCTTATTCCTCTCTTCCTCCTCGTTCTCCTAGTGGTGCTATTAGAGTCAACCGGCGTGGTAGTGTTGGGCAATCTTGCTGCACCCTTGCATTCTGGCCACTTCGGCCCATCTCATCCTTGCAAGGACCTTGCATCTTTGCCGCCCATCCTTATTGCGCGGGTCGAGTGTAATGCCACGAGCATCCCCCCCCCCGCCGCCCCCGGGGGCGACTTGCGGCCGCGGCCGCGCGCCGAGAGCTTGCGAGCGCCGAGGGCAAGTCCCTCGCCCCGCACGACTTCGGCCGAGGCGTGATGCGGGGCTTCGGCAAGCGCGGCAGACCAAAGGGCAGGCTGGCAGTGTGCAAGGTGACTCGCAAGCCCCGAACTGCGCCCGCGCTGCGACGAGACCCAGCAGCGCAGGTCGAACTCCAGATCCTCCTCGATCGGAGCCAGCACGCGGACGAGCACAACGTGAAAAAGATCGCTTCCCTGCCGCCTCGAGTGAGAGCCGAGCTGCAGCACGAGTGGCACTGGAACCGCGAGACGGTCACCCGGTGGCGCGGCCTTCGAGGCGGCTTCGAGAAGGAGGTTGCCACGGCGAGACTCGGCAAGAACGGCATCCGAGCCTGCGGGCGCCCCCGAGTGAACGTGCGCAGGCGCAGCGGGGGCCAAGGCGCCGGGCTGTGCCGCGAGGCTGGCCAAGTCACGGCCGAGCGCCCGCTCGAGGGCGTCATGCGCCGCCCGAGATTGGGTTCAAGCGGGGGCGCGAGCACGGCCGCGAGGTCAGGAAAAATGCCATTCTGACGCGGCTGCGCTGCGAGCTGGCCCTCGAGCAGGGGAAGCAGCTCCACCTGCGGAAGATCGGCCACGAGAGCTACAACGCCGAGATCTTCAAGAGGGTGGCCAAGTCCCTGAGCACCTTCCAGGTGCGCCAGACCGCCAAGAAGGACATGCAGTGGGTGGGCGAGTTCGTCCTCGCGAGGATCAGCGCGAGCGGGCGCCAGGGCCGGCGCCTCTCCGACTCGAGGTAGCAGACCCCCAGCGAGGACAAGGCCGAGGTCACCTGGGCCACGGCGGACAGGTCGTACGAGTAGTAGTAGTAGTAGTAGTAGTAGTAGTAGTAGTAGTAGTAGTAGTAGTAGTAGTAGTAGTAGTAGTAGTAGTAGAAGTAGTAGTAGTAGTAGTAGTAGTAGTAGTAGTAGTAGTAGTTAGTAGTAGTAGTAGTAGTAGTAGTAGTCGTAGTAGTAGTAGTAGTAGTAGTAGTAGTCGTAGTAGTAGGTCGTAGAGTAGTAGTCGTAGTAGTAGTAGTAGTAGTAGTAGTAGTAGTAGTAGTAGGTAGTAGTAGTAGTGTAGTAGTAGTAGTAGTAGTAGTAGTAGTAGTAGTAGTAGTAGTAGTAGTAGTAGTAGTAGTAGTAGTAGTTAGTAGTAGTAGTAGTAGTAGTAGTAGGTAAGTAGTAGTAGTAGTAGTAGTAGTAGTAGTAGTAGTAGTAGTAGTAGTAGTAGTAGTAGTAGTAGTAGTAGTAGTAGTAGTAGGAGTAGTAGTAGTAGTAGTAGTAGTAGTAGTAGTAGTAGTAGTTAGTCGTAGTGGTGGTAGTAATCACGAATACGAGTAGTAGTGGTAGTCGGAACTAGTTATTCGTAGTGATAATTACGAGTGCTACTCGTATCTACAACTAGTCACTGCTGGACGAGTCCCTGCATCGAACGCCCCCTGCGCGAGATCCGGGGCGAGGGCCGCCAAACGCACCGCGCGCGCCCGTGGCAGCGACGGCGACTTGGCCAGCGACAGCGACTTGGCCACAGCCCGTCATTCTTAGTGCTATAACTAATAGTCGTAACTATTAGTATTACTGGGACATCGACTATTACTACTACTGCTACTACTGCTCCTACTATTACTATTACTACTACTAGTAGTAGTCGTAGTAGTAGTAGTAGTAGTAGTAGTAGTAGTAGTAGTAGTAGTAGTAGTAGTAGTAGTAGTAGTAGTCGTAGTACTAGTAGTAGTAGTAGTAGAAGTAGTAGTAGTACTACTACTACTACTACTAGTGCTACTACTACTATTGCTACTACTATTGCTACTACTACTACTACTACTACTACTACTACTAGTACTACTATCACTACTACTACTACTACTACTACTACTACTACTACTACTACTACTACTACTACTACTACTACTACTACTACT
>CAUYUJ010009541.1:7500-33704 GCA_963575745.1 Prorocentrum cordatum | reverse complement strand
AGGAGGAGGAGGAGGAGGAGGAGGAGGAGGAGGGGGAAGAAGAAATAGAAGAAGACTAAGAAGGAGAAGACGAAGAGGATTATTAATAAGAATAATAAGAATTATAATAAGAGTACTACGAATAAGAGGAAGAGGAATACTAATAGGAAGACGAAAAACAATAATACTACGAATAATCATTCTAATAAGAGTAATAATAATAAAACCAATACTAATACTAATAGTAATAATAATAATTTTCATAATAATAATAATAATAATAAGGAGAAGAACAATAATAAGAAGAAGACGAAGAGGAGGAGAAGAAGGATGAGGAGGGAGGGACGCGCGCTCCCCCCCGCGTCCCCCCCGCAGACCTACGGCGGGCGCCTCGGGCACGCGACGCCCGAGGGACTGTCCGCCAGGCTCCAGGTCGACAGCCTCACGGACGGCTCGACGAGGGTGCGAGCGTGAAGTCGGGCGTGTCCTTCTACAGTCAAGACGCTGAAATAAGGAACAGTTTGGGTTCGGAAGGAGCTCGATGTTCCTTAGATTCCTCCAGTGCTGTTCCTCTCGCCCGCCTGGGGCACGGAGGTGCTTACAGGGCGAAGAAGGGGCGTCGTTCCTTATTTAGAGTTCCTTCTTTCAGCGGCCCGACTCTACAGGAGGAAGGTTCAGACATATATCCAAACATCGTCTGGGTGCGCTGGGTTTCTTAGTAAGCGTGCCCTCCCCCCCCCCCCCCGACAAGGGCGTCAACCTCGCCTCGTCGTCGCGCCGCGGCGGGGGTCGGAGCGCCTTCGGCGCGCGGTCGCTGCCCGCGGTGGGGGCCGATGTGGGGCTGTCGGCGGGGGTGACGCCCCCCCCGACGCTTATTAAGAAACTCGGAGTGCGATATTTTAATATTATTTTTAGATAATGATTGAGTATGTTTTGCCTATGCTTTATGTTTCATCCAAGTTCCGCCTGTAGGAGGACATGCCCAGCCTAATGCGAGTGGGAGTGCGAGGATCAGCCCAGGAGTTGGACTGGAGCGGCGACGTTTCATCATCGCCTCACACTTTGGACCCTCCCACCGGCATAGCCTTGGGGCCAGTTTTGGTCTAACACCGACTGCGCCGAGGCCCCGGACGCGAGTTTCGACTAAGACCAGACGCCTTTGCAACAGTACGAACCTACGTAGACGTACTCGCGTCGTGAGAAAAGCAGGACAGCGCAAGGTTTTTGTTTGTTAGGCCTCCCGGGGCTCTGAGGCAGCCAGCACAAAAGCCACTCGGGGGATGGAACACAGGCCCCGAGAAAGAGGCTCGGGATGTCTGGGAGCCCCATACAGAGAAAACCAGCATACACCGCCTGTCTCGAGTAGGGGATCGACTACAGAACTGATTTACCCAGAATCGATCTTCGAGTCGAGCTTGCGAAAGGATTACGTAGAGTGTTCGTAGATGTACGGATCATTATGCATGTCTTCGTAGCTTCGACGAACATATCCTATTTGGGGTAAATCAATTTTGCGGTCGATCCCCCACTCGAACGTCCGGGTTTCGTCCCGCCCTGACGCCACGAGACCCGGGCGATGGCCCGACTGCCAGACGGCGAGGATCACCAAGGATGTCCCCGGTCCAGTCTTTTGGGTGGCGTCGCATTCGGTGGCGTTCGGTCGGTTCGGTTCGGTCGGCCGCTGTGTCGCCGCTGCATCGCCGCGCCCTGCCAGGCTGCCTGCGAGCTGCCAGTTTCGGCTGCGAGGCCGCCGTGGAAGGCCTGGGTCAGGGGAAGCACCGCGTACCCCGGACTCGTTTGAAACTCCCGTGAGGTTAAATTCAGCATTGGCGCTGGCATATCCGCGGTCGAAACGAAACCCGCGCAATTTATGCAACCCAGCCGAATCCGATCCACTCTCTGGCTCAATCTGGCCTGGTCGGGAGTCGTGGCCTTTTCTTCTGGCTCAGTAGGCCTGAATCGTTTCCACGAAGACCTCCTTGGAATTGCTTCCTAATCCAGGACTTGCTTTCTGATTAAGTTCTGTGGTCGCGTTTCTCCTTCCCCAAGGAATATCGGTTCACGCGGTGCGGTGCCAGGAACCAACGCGCAGGACGTCACGGCACGGAACTGCCGTAGAGTCAGGGTTGTTTTGTTCTCTGCATGTTCGACATCTTGAGGCCAGCCTCGGATCCTGAGGATCCTGAGGCTGGACGAGACTCTAAGACAATGGAGGATGACGATTAACAAATAACCGGGGGTCGTGTTCACGCGGCGGCGCCCGGGATGACGATTGGAAAAATGCGGCCGCGGGTTAGAAAATTATTTGTTGAATCGTTCTCCCCCCGTCAGAAAATTGTGCAGACATAGCAGAAAACTAGTTGTTTAATCGTTCTCTCTCATTTTTTAATTAATCGTCATCCCGCATTACCGAGTCGTCGGAGGCCTCGAATGTATGCATGCGACATTTCGCGCGGCGCTGTCGCGCGTGCACGTTTCCCTGGCAGCCGTGTGCCTCGCGTGCCCACGGGTCGATCCCACCGCGCCCTGGACACTTGCGGGATCCGCGGCCCACGGAAGCGAATCCTACTTCTGTGTTGCGGTTCCCGTCTTCACTCATGTCTCATTCCCAGGAGGAGGAGGAAGAGGAGGAGGGGGAAAAGGGGAAGGAGGAGGGGGGGGAGGGGGGAGGAGGAGGAGGAGGAGGAGGAGGAGGAGGAGGAGGAGGAAGAGGAAGAGGAGGAGGAGGAGGAAGAGGAAGAGGAGGAGGAGGAGGAGGGAGGAGGAGGAGGAGGAGGAGGAGGAGTTGGTTTGCGGTTCCAGTCTTCACCCATGTCTCATTCCCCTCCCTCGAAGAAGAACAAAACAACATGAACAAACTTTTGGCGCTCCGCGCGGATTTCTTTGATCCGCGCTGAGGCCCCCCTGGCGGCGCCTCCGGCACCGCTGCTGGCGCGCGGAGCGCGCTAGGGAGGGGGATCCAGCGCGGATGCAAGGAATCCGCGCCGGAGCGCCAAACGTTTTTGTGTATGCCGACTTTTCGTCTTCTAAATTCTGCATCTTCGTTTTCTTCGTCTTCTTCTAGGAAGGTGAATTCTGTATCTGGTTTGCGCTTCCCGTCTCCACTCATGTCTCATTCCCCATCCCCTGTTGCGTTCCTCGACTTCCGCTTCCGCCGTTCTCTCTCTCTCTCTCTCCCCTTTCCGGGGGAGCCAGAGAGGTAAGGGGTTCAGGGGGGGAGGGACAGAAGGCGGGACCAGGGGGAGGAGGAGGAGGAGGAGGAGGAGGAGGAGGAGGAGGAGGAGGAGGAAGAGGAGGAGGGGGAGGAGGAGGGCAGCGGATGGGAGGGAGGGGACTGGAATTAAATCGGGCGTGTCCCCATGCAGAGGGAATATTCAAGAATAGTCAAACACTAGTCTCGGGACGATGTTTCGACTATTTTTGCATGCTCTCTTCATCCCTTCAAGCTTGGGAGTGGTGCGCTGGCGCTACGGCAGGTTCGCGTCGTGTCGACCAGCGGCGACCCCGCCGCCAGCGTTCAACGTTGAACGCCGCCAGCGACCCAGAATCGGTCGATGTTGAACGACCTGACGTTTCGGAAACGGCCGATCGTTCAAGGTTGAACGATCCCCGTGGTGTCAGGAGCCAGCGCCGGGGCCGACACGACACGAACCCGCGGTAATTACTATCGCCCTGGGGGCGCCGCTTGATGCCTGCTCACTCTGCCCCAGTGCGTGTGCGTGGGGCCCCCCTTCGTCCTCCTTGCGAGGGAGGGAGGGGAGGGTGGGGGGGAGGGAGGAGGAGGGATGGGAGGGAGGGGGGGAGGGAGGGGGGGGGGGGAGGGGGGGAGGGGAGGGGCAGATGCACGCAGGCCCGGGGAGACGCTCGCTGCCGGCCGGAAAGAAGGCAGGCCGGGGTGCGTCTAGGAGTCTTCGCTCGTGTGCAGGATCATCCTTTTCCTCCTCCTGCTCCTCCTCCTCCTCTCCTCTCCTCCTCCTCCTTCCTCATCCTCTTCTCTTTCCTCCTCCTCCTCCTCCTCCTCCTCCTCCTCCTCCTCCTCCTCCTCCTCCTCCTCCTCCTCTCCCCCCATCCAACTTCTGGTGGTGGTGGTGGACAGCAGGCCATCGTCTTCCCAGGAGAATTGCGGAAAGTATTCCAGTGGTTTTGGGGTCGGGCTCGCCGTCGCTTTTTGATTGTTTTGGCCTGGATGTGTGCCGCGGGAGATCGCGTCAGATTTCAGACTGGGCCCGGCCATTGTTCTTGCCGGCCGGCGTGTGTCAGTCTACGCCTTGTATCCTGCGTCTGCCCGAGATAAGAACGAGGCAGCGGAGTACAGTGAGGAGGAGGAGCAGGAGGAAGAGGAGGAGGAGGAGGAGGAGGAGGAGGAGGAGGAGGAGGAGGAGATCGGAGCGGGGAGAAAGTGGAGAAGGAGGAGGAAGAGGAAGAGGAGAAATTAGGCGGCGCGAGCACTCTCTCCCTCCCCTCCTTCTCCGTTCCGCTCATGATCTCTCCACCGAAGGGGGAGGAGGCAGGAGGAGGAGGAGGAGGAGGAGAGGAGGAGGAGGAGGAGGCTGGGGCTGGGAGGTGGAGGCTGGAGCTGGAGGAGGAGTAAGAGGAGGACGAGGAGTAGAGGAGGAGGAGGAGGAGGAGGAGGAGGAGGAGGAGGCGGGGGCCAGCGAGCGAGCGGATGGCCTTGGAGCGAGTCGCAGGGCGGGCTGTGGGCAGCTGCCCCCCCCGCGCGCGCGTAGGACGACGGGGACGAGGAGGACGACTTCCGCGGGGCGGTCTGCGCGCCCTGCGCCTCTCCCCGCGTATACTGTCCTAGTGTTCCCCGGCGGCGCCCAGACTGTCAGTGAGGTGCGGATGCCATCTTCCCTCCCCAACCTCCCTCTCCCTCCTCATCCTATCCTCCTCTCCTCTTCCTCCTCCTCCTCACTCCTCCTCTCCTCCTCTCTCTCCTTTCTACTCCTCTCCTCCTCCTCCTTCACTCCTCCTCCTCCTCCCTCCTCCTTATATCTTCTCCCCCTTCCCCCTGGTCCCGCCGCCCTGCCGTACTCCTCCTCCTCCTTCTCCTTCTCCTCCTCCCTCCCTCCTCCTCCTCCTCCTCTTCCTCCTCCTCCTTCTATCCGTCCTCCGTCCTCTCCTCCTCCTCCTCCACCTCCCTCCCCTCCACGTCCCTCCTGGCCCCTCCCTCCCTTCCCCCCCCCCCTCCCCAGGGCATCCAGCGCTGCGTTTCCTCACAAGATTCGGGCCCCAGGCCTCTCCCGACCATCACTGCTCCGCATGGGGCAGCGCCTTCTCGTTCCGGGTCCACGTCTGGAGATCCCTTGGGGTATGCTTCTCTCATCGTTTTTTTCAGGAGAGGAAACAACACAGACACAATTAATCGGCGATTCCCAGAAAATATGGGAAACTATGGGAAGTGGTGGGGGAAAGCAGAAACTTAGAAAATAGAAGAACATGTGGGGAATCTTTTTATTTGTGTGTATTTATTTGTGTGTCCCAATTCCCTTTCGTTTTTAAGGACCACATCCCAGAAATAGCTTCGAGCACCCAGAAAAGTATCGAAACACTATCCAACGAGTATCGCCTCCCAGGGCCCGACACGCGAAAGCCTTCCGATGTCGGTACTTTCTTGGTGCTCGAAATGCTTTCAGGTGGTCAAGGCTAAATTAGGTTTAACATCAGAACCCCTGGGGCCCAGACTTGGCCCCTGGAGGCCGAAATCGAGAAGGGACGCAGGGATTTACAACATCAATCCGCCGATGTTTGGTGCGAAAGCCGACGGCAGTTTCAAACCGTTCTGAGCCAGAGTCGCTGGCGGTGTCGCCGCGGACCTTCTGCAATGTCGAGACCTAAAGCTGCCTGCCCATTAGCGATCCGTGTCGGTTTTGGACAGCATTTGATGTTGGGAGTCGTGCCAAGTCTTTCCGTGATTTCGGTTTGCGTTCGAAACAGTTGGTTCTTTGTCCTTCCATTTTGCCTCGCCCCGTGCCCAGACCTCCGAGTTTCGGTTTTCAGTATCGTTTAACCGACCCCTTCCCCATCCTCATCCCCTTCGAGACCCCCACCAAATTACCATCCCAGTTGAGAATACACCCCTCGAAACCCGACGGGAACGGCCTATATCCGCATCTAGGGGGTAGATCGGCCAGAGGGGCCCCAGGCCACGCCGCTGGGGATGGTGGTCGGATAAACGATGCGCATCTAGACCTGCTCCTTGGGACAGGCTCATCGTCTTGAGTCGCTCTCTGACGGCACCGGGGCCGGGAAGTGCCCCCCGGAGGCCGAGATTCAGAACATACCGTCCGCGGCGATGTTTCACCAACGGCAGGAGGTCTGGTGAGGAGGGTGGCCCGAGGCGGTGCAAACTGGCGGTGCGCACAAGGGCCAAGGGGTGGTCTAGGCCTCCCAGCTGGGGTCGGAGTAGATGGGGTCGGAGGATCGCGCCGCATCGCCGATGCATCGCCGATTCGGCTCGATGTGGAGCCCGATTTGCTTCACGTCGACGTCGCCGATGCACCGCCGATGCACCGCCGATGTCGACGATGCATCGCCGATACATCGCGGGTGCATCGCCGATGCATCGGCGATGCGGTGCGCTTTTCCGACCCCATCTGCTCCCCAGGAGGCATCGAACAAGGGACACGAGGTGGGCGCGAGGGGAGGCGGCCTTCGAGGAAGGCGGGCGGGGGGGGAGGGGCTTCGAAGGCGAGGGCTTTTTCTCGGAAGGGCCCCCCCCCGACTTCTGATGCAGTGGAGGCGCGCAGCAAGAAGCCATGCACTTTTCGTCAGGGCATCCCGGGTTTCTTCGCTCCCCGCGCTGCACGGCACGGTGACTTCCCGCGGCCGTGGAAGAGGCTGCTGCGCTCAGGGTGCCCTGGGCTTTCCCCCAGTCGCACCGCTCGCGCCGGGTCTTCAGGGCTGCTTTTGTTAGCGAGGGCTTCTTGCGGCCGCTTCTGCACTGCGCGTCCTCTCAGAAGGCGGGTGTGATGGGCAAACTTTCCACCACCCTTCCCATATGCAGGTCGGGGGAGAAGGGAGGATGAGGAGTTCCTCCTCCTCCTCCTCCTCCTCCTCCTCCTCCTCCTCCTCCTCCTCCTCCTCCTCCCTCTCCTACACATGGTAGTGGTGGTGGGCAATGGGCACATCAGGGTGGGCTTCTAGGAAGCCCCCCCGCGTTCTGCCAGAGGCCCCCCGCCGTGGTGCTCCGCAGGCCGCTCCCCTCGCGCGGCAACTGCGTGCGCTGCCAGCACAGCGCCGGGACAAGACGTAACAGTTCAAGGGGCCGTGGACTTGCCAAAAGGGCATCTGGCCCCCCCTCCCCCCCCTGTGGAATCCTACCAAGCAGAGCTTCTGTCGGTCCCCTGCCATCGGCGGGATGATGAGACCCTGGTGCCCTGGGCCCCTATGCTAATAGAGCTCAGATCCGGGACCGACCTTGTCCCATGGGTCTGTTAAACTGCAGCAAGCGTCTCCCCGGCCCCGGCCTCAAGTCCCCCATCGGTATTTTTGGCACTCGAAGCAACTCCTCCGGGATATTCTCGACCTCGGCTTGAGGTGACTTCGGTTCTGATGCTTCAGATGTCGCCAGAGGCGCATGCTTAGCACAAAAAGACAGTGAAAATAATGGATATTTACTTTGTGAATTTTGGAGTAAAAAATTCAACAAAAGTTTCACATGTCAAGCAAAATTCTTCGCCCCGCCGAAGCGGGATGTCGTAGTTTCGTTTCCCTGCCGTCGTCGCGGGCGGCCGCCGTCGGGCGCCGAACGCCGCGCCCCCGCCCTCCGCGCGGTGCCGCTGCTGGGCTCGTCGGCGTGCGCTCTGGAGCAGGGGCTTTCACGGGCGCGATCCCGGAAAGGGCGGCGCGCGGTTCGCTCTCGGGGGGGGGGGGGAGCAGGTGCCATCTGCACAGCGGAATGGTCGTGCGAGTGTCGCGCGCGCGTCTGCACAGGTGGCCGTCTGGACATCTGGCGGACATATACCAGCCTGGAACATATCCCTATCCCTATGCTGGGCACCTCCTCATCACGATGCCAATATTAGGGATTCCCTTATTTTTCGAGGGCGCATCCCTAAGATTGCCATCGCCTTTTGGCGTGTCAATCTTGGGGATAGGGATACGTTCGAGGCTGGTAAGCACAGGTGGGCAGGTGCACATCTGCACATCTCCTCGTTTCCGTGCGATGGTCGTCACGAGCGGCCGCCGCGCCGCGCCTCTGTCGTGCCGTGGCGTCCCTGTGGTCTCTCCGTGGCGGACGCTCTGGAGAAGCGGCCGTCGCGGGCGCGGTCAAGGCAGGGGCGCGCGGTTCGCTCGGTGGGGGTGGGTGGACAGAACTCCCAACAGTGACACGTCGATTAGTGAATTGTCCGTTTTCGGTCCTCGAGAGGGCGCCGTGGCCGTTATTTTCCAGGCTTGCGCCCGCAAGGTTTGGGCCTCAGGTCGTTTTCACTAAACCACGTTTTACTAGAGGGGGGTCAGTCCATCCCCGGGGGGAACAGATGCAATCTGCACAGCGGCGGGGCAAACGTTCAGTTGTAATGTCAACGGGCCGCGGTGTTGCCAAGATGTCTTTCGCCCCCCTCGCCCCGCTGAGCCCTGCTGAGTCCCATCCGCTTTTTGGTCTCTGCCATCGGCGGGGAAATTAGATCCGACATCGACATTCTAACAGTGGTCTTTTACGTTCTAATAGTTATCCCAGCGTCTCCCAAATCCCAGCCTCAATTATCCCATCGGTCTTTCACATTCGAAAAAAACGATCCCGGGCTATTCTCGACTTCGGTTTTAGGTCATCTCGTTCATTTTGTTGTCAAGCGAACATTTCGCCCCGCAGAAGCATGTGTTCCGAATGTGCCAGAGAAAGATCCAGGTTTGAGCTTCGGCGAGCCACGCTATGGAGGTTTGTCGAACTCGATGGACCCCCGCCAGACTTCTCGTCGCCACGGTTGGATTTTCGGAGAGTGTTTTGCCAGAGCTCGCCCCATGGACAAGTCCGAGGGTGAGCTGCGACCCCCGATCCCCGATCGCCATCAAGGAAAAAAACTGCATGGGAGGAGCCAGGTCCTGGAGTTTGATCCGCTGCTTCTTCCAGTTCATGGGGCTGTCCCTGGGTTCCCTGCTCGCCAGATGACCGTCAGATCCACCAGCCTCGAACTTATCCCCATCCCCAAGATTGACGCGCCAAAAGGCGGTGACAATCTTAGGGATGCGCCCTCAAAATATGAAGGAATCCCTAAGATTGGCATCGTGATGAGGAGATGCCCAGCATGGGGATAGGGATATGTTCCAGGCAAGGAGCAGATGGCAAGCTGGTCACGGGCGACGCACCAGGACCTTGCTTCAACCCGAACCCATCTCCTCCGTCCTGCAATCTCTCTTCCCCCGCCTTGCCTTCTCTCCGCTGCCTGTCCTTGGCCCGAGGATCTCCCCTGTCCTTCCCATCCGCCTCCGCCTTTTTGCTCCTCCCCTCGCTTCCTCCTGCGCGAGCCAGGGGGCCGACTGTCGGCCATGCTCGCAGGACGATCGTGCTGCTTCGTGGGCTCGTGGAGTGCGCCGCGCGAAGAGGTGAGCAGCAACGACACCTCGCCGCGCCGCCTCGTGCGAGGCCCACGGGTGCTGCTCCTTCCGACGCGGTGGCCTCGTGCGGCCCGCCGCCCCTGCCAGGGTGCTCCCGCCGGGCCTGGGCGAGCTCTGGCAGGAGCCGGAAGGGAGAGAGAGGCCCGCCGCTCTACCTGCCCGCCTGCCCCCTTCTCGACCTCCTCCTCCTCCCCTGCTCCTCCTCCTCCTCCTCTCCTCCTCCTCCCTCCTCCTCCTCCGCCTCCTCCTCTCCTCCTCCTCCTCCTCCTCCTCCTCCCTCCTCCTCCTCCTCCCTCCTCCTCCTCCTCCTCCTCCTCCTCCTGGTCGTGCTCACGGACGGGCGTTCCACCAGGGGCTTCTGCCGACCCCCCAGTGTCGCGCGCGTCGCGGAGCGCGGTGCCGTCGCGGAGCGTTCTGCCGGCCGTGTCCCTTCGAGTGCGCCTCTGTGCGGCCCTCAGTGGGCCGAGCTCCAACCGGCCACTCGTTCGGGCGAGCTGCGTTGCGAAGCCCCCTTGACCCCACATGGTCCTACACTCCTCCCCACGTGCATCCCGCCAGCATGGGCGAAGCTACGTGCGGGGCGCTCCAGCAGAAGAAGAGGGCCCCGCCTGCGGCGCGCCGGGCGGCATCGGCGGAGGTCCCCGGTGGAGGGTCACACCCGCCCGACTCGAAGGTGGGGGCCGAAGCGCCTCGCTTCTCACCAGAGGTGAGGGAGGGCTGCCCCCGCACAGAGCCACCCCCGCAGAGGTGGGGGTGCGCGGAGGCGGGGTTGAGGCACAGCTGTCTCGCCATCCTGGCAGTCCCCCTCACGGCACCACCAGATTTTGTCGTCGCGCCGCGCGTTTTCGCACGGTAGATTCGTGCCCCCCGCAAACTTCCTATTGTTCTCGGGAGCAGCGTTGAAAAATGGGAAGGCGAGCGGAAGACGAATCTAAAATCTCGGCGACCTTTCGCGAACCCTGACCCTACGGGTCCAGTCGACGCTGGAATATCGGACGCCCCCCCTTGGGTCCTCGATGGGCCGCACCGATATCCGTCCGAATCCCAAACCCCAGCATGCTCGTCTGACTCCCGAAGACGTACACACATATATATATATATATGTGTGTGTGTGTGTGTGTGGAGATGTTTGGGCCCGCGATGGGCCGCACCGATATCCGTCCGAATCCCAACCCCCAGCATGCTCGTCCGACGCCCGAAGACGTACTCATTTTTGGGCCCCGGGGTCCCTCAGTCGGCCGCTTGGCCCCGGGCGCCCCCCGCCCGACCGGCGCGAGGTCCTCGCCGAGGGCGGCGCGGCCGCCGAGGAGGACGGCCTCGAGCCCTTCGCCCTCGACCCCGAGTTCGAGCCCGGCGGGGCCGCTGCCGGCCGCCAGACCCCCCCGGCGGGGGGGGGGAGGAGGAGGAGGAGGAGGAGGAGGAGGAGGAGGAGGAGGAGGAGGAGGAGGAGGAGGAGGAGGAGGAGGAGGAGGCGGAGGAGGGGGAGGAGGAGGAGGAGACCAGGAGGAGGAGGAGGAGGAGGATGACCAGGAGGAGGACCAGGAGGAGGACCAGGAGGAGGAGGAGGAGGAGGAGGAGGAGGAGGAGGAGGAGGAGGAGGAGAAGGAGAATTGAGGATTGAGGATTGAGGACTGAGGATTGAGGATTGAGGATTGAGGACTGGGGACATAGGATTGGACGACTGGGGATTGAGGATGGAGGAGGACGACGAGGGCGATCAGGAGGAGGAGGAGGAGGAGGAGGAGATAGGAGGGGCCTCGTCTGGGCGCGGCAGCAACTGGACTTCGCCTCCGCGCGCGTTCTTGCGCGGAGAAAGCCCAGACCCCCCGCCCAGTGAAAAAACACGACGGGAGACTTCTCTTTGTTTTCGGCCTCCAGGGGCCCTCACTGGACCTCGGGACCGTCAACAACCGATTCAGGATGAAAAAACAGTCCCGGGGACTGGGTCGAGGCCTCTAGGGGGTCGACGTCATGACAGAATCATTACGTCGGGGGTCTAGGCCCTAGGCCTCGGCCCCCCCCGCCCCCCCCATGGAGGAGATCTTGGCTGTTTGGGGCGCCTGCCGGGCGGCCCAGGTCGCCTGCGAAGGGGAGGAGTCAGATGCCTCTCGACGACATGTCGCTCACATGTGAGCTGCACGTCGTTGCACCTGCTTGCCCCATGGGGCACGTCCCAGGGCATGGGTCGAGACCTCGGGGGGTCGACGTCACCAACAAACACACTGCGTCGGGGGCCTGGGAGAAGGGGGGGTGGCCCGGCGGCGCGGCGACCCCCCCGCGTGGAGGCGGGCCCCACTCGGGTCCCTCCGCTGGGCTCCGCGTCGCTCCCGATGGACTCCGACTCCGATCCGGAGGAGGAGGAGGAGGAGGAGGAGGAGGAGGAGGAGGAGGAGGAGGAGGAGGGGGAGAAGGAGGAGGAGGAGGAGGAGGAGGAGGAGGAGGGGGAGGAGGAGGAGGAGGAGGAGGAGGAGGAGGAGGAGGAGGAGGAGGAGGAGGAGGAGGAGGAGGCGGCCTTCGACCCGGGAGCCGCGGCCTCGCCATATGGAGGCCTGCCGTGGCCCGCCGGTGCCCGCCGCTTTTTCGGCTCCTGCCGGCTCGGCGGCCGACGTCCGCAGATCCGACTCGTGCCGACTGCCGATCCGACTTTAGGGGGCCACATGCGAACCCTACCCCAGATTTCGTAATAAAAGGGAGGGGGGTCTCATTTCGGGGGGGGTCTCTTCCAGGCTATCTTGGAGGGCCTGGGGGGGTCTGGGGACGGTGTTTTGGAGGGTTCTCCCAGGGGGGGGGGTCTAAAACTTCTCGTCTGGGAGGGTTGAGACCCCCTCCCTTTTATTACGGAGTCTGGAGTACCCCTACCCCCCACGATTTTTGAGGGGGAGGGTAAATTCACTTCGCTCGGGAGCTCCCGAGCGAAGTGAACCCCACCCTGCCCCTCAGAGATCGTGGGGGGCAGGGGTAGGGTTCGCTTGTGGCCCCCTAGACTTGTCGATTCGATTCTGGGCTCTGCCGCGCGGATCGGCCAGGCGCAGAGGGGGGTGGAGGGGAGGGGGGGAGGGCTTCTCAGAGGCACCCCTGCTTGTCAGAGGGCGCGGGCCTCCTCTGCAGATGTAGGACCGGCGCCTTCGAAGACGCAGTTTCTTTCTGAGAAGCCCTCCCCCCTCCCTCCACCCGCTGGTGTGCAGGAGGGGAAAAAACACAGACACAATCCATCGTCCATTCCCTAGAACATATGGGAAAATATGGGAAGTGGTGGGGAAGACAGAAACATAGACAATATGGGAAACATATGGGGAATAGTTTTATTTCTGTGTGTCTATTTGTGTGTCCTGGGGCCCCTTCATGTGTGCGCGCCGCCAAGTCATGTCGATTGCCGGCCCGACTCGTCAGTGCGATGCCGGGCGCGCGGCGGCGAGGAGTCCCCCCCGACGGCGCGGCGCCCCCGCCGCGCCTCCGAGGGGCGGCTGTCGCCCGACGGTAGGCAGCGCCTCCCCCCCGCGAGCCAGCAGAGGCGGGCGGCGTCGGGTCGGATTGGGGGGCCAGATGCGACCCCTACCCCCACCCCCCACGATCTCTGAGGGGGAGGGTGGGAAGTGGAGGAGGAGGAGGGAGAGGAGGAGGAGGAGGAGGAGGAGGAGGAGGAGGAGGAGGAGGAGGAGAACCCCACCCTCCCCCTCAGAAATCGTGGGGGGTGGGGATAGGGGTCGCATCTGGCCCCCCTACGGATGTCCGGGCGCCATGCGGCCGTCGGGTTTTAGTGTTTGCGTCATGCTTCGTTTCCCCTGCTGTGCCCATTTTTGTGTTTATGTCATTCTTCGTTCCCTTGTGGTGCCACTTTTTCCCGTTTCCCTTTTGGGCGTCCAGGATTTTGCCATCCGCAGAGGGCACCGAAAGGGAACGCCACCGCGCGCCTGGCGGGGGCCGCCGCCCCTCTCGGCAGTGACTCGGGGGAGCCTGGTAGACCCTGAAGTCGGGCACGTCCCTCTACAGGAGGAAGATTCCGAAAAAGTCAACAAATAGTCTGGGGACGTTTTTTTATAGGTATTTTTGAATATTTTGGAGCATTTTTTCCAGTTTTCATCGAACATCCGCCTATATGAGGACATCCCGACCCAAGGATAGGTCGGGGGAGTAAGACTCGTGTACGCCGGAACTCGGGTTTGCCGGCGCTTTTTGACGAGCCCGATCTGGATCTTCACGGCCCAGTTTTCGTGGCACGTCTGCAGCGGGAGTTCACGCCAATTTTCCGATTGGGTAGCGGCATTTTCAGGATGGCCCCCTTCAGGCCAACTCGAGTCCATCGAACCCGAGTCTTAAGTCATGATGTTCCAACCTACGTTAGCCTTGACCACCAGAAAGATTTCCGAGCACCCGGAAAGTGCCGAAACTGGAGGGCTTTCACGTTTCGGGCTTGGGAGGCGATGTTCGCTCGACACCGTCTCGATACTTTTCTGGGTGCTCGACGTCATTTCTGGGATGTGGTCCTCAAGTCCGATGGGAGCAGCATGAAGCTTACGTCTGCCCGAATAGAATCAGGAGGGGAAAAAACACACAGACACAATTAATCGTCGATTCCCCAGAAGATATGGGAAAATATGGGCGGTGGGGGGGAAGACAGAAACTGGGAAAAAATGGGAAACTATGGGGAACCCTTTTATTTGTATGTATTCATTTGTGTGTCCCAGGGCCCCTTCAATAAAGCTTACGTCTGCCCGCATAGAAAGCGTTCCCAGGGTCCGGAGAGGCCGACCCCTCGGCCCCGAGGGCGGCAATCGGGTCGGGCGGCGCGTCGGCCGCCGACCGGGCGAGGGGCCGCCCGCGGAGTGCCCCGCCAGAGTTTGCGGCGCGATCGGAGGGGGTCCCCATCGCTCGTGGAGGGTTTTTTGTCCCGGCGACACGTGAGAGCGAAACTATTCGTTCATCTGTTTGGAGCGATCCGCTCTTGACTTCACCTTTTTCATTCACTTTTTCGGGGGGCGTCGCTTTCGCTTTCACTTCCAGACTATGAATTAGCTCACGTCTTCTGGGCTTCGCTTAGTCTTTGCCGCCGTCGCCTTATCAGTAGGCGCGCTTGGTGCGCCCTCCTACTGCTAGGATCGAATGGTTTTCAGGGGGGGGGGGGGGCGGAAACCCAGTCTATGTTCAACGCCTTTCAAAAAAACGGCGCCTTCCCAAAACAGCGGCCGATGTCGTTGTTGGACATCGTCTGCTGCTCGGCATCGTGGCCATTTTGATCTGTGCCCATCTGTGGCATGCCGAACATTCGAGGGATTGCTTGAACTTGTTTGCGTCGGCGGCGAGGCAGGTGTCGTCTGCGCCACCATGCAAGAGGGATTGCTTGAACAGGAAGTCCTGTAGACTTTCCGTCGTCCCGGCCTGCGAGGGGGCGGTTTCCGGGCCCTGGTACATCAAATTTGGATTTGGTTAGAGATTTCTGGGAGAAGAAGAAGACAAACGCCATAAACATTAACGTTTTTGCCCTCCGCGCGGATTCTTTGGATCTGCGCTGGGAGCGCGCCAGGGGCGGCGCGGGAGGCGCCGCCAGGGGGCCCAGCGCGGATCTTTATTCTCCTCTTCATTCTAATGCCCCCCTCCCTCCCTCCTTCCTCCTCCTGCCTCGTTCCTCCATGCACAGACCCTCGACGCCGTGATGTCTTCTTACCTTGGACCTCCGGAGGTCTCGACATTCCCCCGGGGCCGGTTTTTTTCATCCCGTGGTAATATTACGTCGGGAGGTTATCGGCAAGCTTCGGGCTCCCGGGCCTCGCCCTGGGACCGTCCAAAGACGCCTCGTGATGAGAAGCGGGCCCCGGGGAGAGGGGCGGGACGTCCACGGATCGCATCTAGATCGAGACGTCGTTTATTCGGGCTCGGCGCCCCCTGCCTCTTACACTCCTCAGGATGCAACCCCGGGGAGGCCAAAGTCAGCACATCGTCGCTGGTACAAGTATCCGTTGTCGAAGACCAGGCTAGTCCGGCAGAGTTCCGCGCAGTTCCGCTGAAGTTCTGTTTGTTGGACGCCCGAAATGGGTACCAGTACGGACAGGATGGGTACAATACCCAACAGAAAATGTTGTCCAAAACCAACCGCGGCCGCTTGCTGGGCAGGCGGTCTTCTGCCTCGAGAGGATGGCGCCCACGGCGACACCGACAGCAAGTCTTGCTCAACATGGAGCAGAAACTGCTGTCGGTCTTTGTACCCACTCTTCCTGCACCCGTTGCGTCCCGATTTTGTCCGCCCAAGTTGGCTCAATCTCTGTCCTAGTCCAAGGCTACTCCGCCGCCCAGTCCTTCGGCTTACACCTTCATGGGCCCTACTCGTTCTTGCCAAGGCCTCCCAGGAGCTGCCTCTCCTCAGATTCCTCCCCCCCCCTCCTCGGCTCTCTCTCCGTGGTGGGGAGCCATCCTCGGGGCGGAACGAGTACGAAGCAAGGGAAGACGAGAAAACAGCTCGAAAGCGGACGGCACCGTTCAGGTCGAGCACTGGTCATCCCTATCCACCGCCTGGGGGAGCGATGTCCTCTGGCCCCGGCAGGCGGCGGCACGCACCTGTGCGGGCCCCCCTGGGGCCAGCAGGCAGCCATACAGTGGGGGGCCCTGCCAAGAAACACCCTGCTTGCCTCCAGGGTGCCCTCTGGTTTATCGGGTTCCCATGGCTCTGCCAGGGAAAGCGTGGCGCTCCCACACCAAAAGACAACGGACGCCCTGGGGTCTCCGGGCTGGGTTTCCGGTGGAAGGCTTCTTGTGTAGACTGGCCTCCACTGCAATCATCCATCTGTGCGGACCCCCTGGGGCCAGCATGCGGCCACAGCCACCGCCCGCTGGGGTCCCAGGGCGTCGGCTCCACCGTCGAAAGAGAAAAAACGCCATGAACATATAAGCTTTTGGCGCTCCGCGCGGATTTCTTGGATCCGCGCGGGGCCCCCCCAGCGGCGCCTCCGGCGCCGCCCCTGGCGCGCTCCGCGCGCCCCGCGCGCCCGGGAGGGGGGTGGCCAGCGCAGATCCCAGGATCCCGCGCGGAGCGCCATAAGTTTATGTGATCAAGGCGTTTTTGTAATTATGATTGCTATTACCGTTTTTATTATTATTATTAGTAGTATTATTACGGTTATTATTATTAATATTATTATTATTAGTATTAGTAATACTATACTTATTATTATTAATATTAGTATTGTTATTATTATTATTATCATTACTATTATTATGATTATTATGATTATTATTATTATCATTATTCTCAATAACTGTTTTTATTATTAGCAGTATTAGTATTGTTATTATTATTATTGTTGTTATTATTATTATGATGATCATTATCATTAGCATTATGATTATTCTTATTGATATTATTACAATTATTATTATTATTCTCATTACTATTATTGTTATTATTCGTTTCTTCTTCGTCTTCTTTTTCTTCTTCCTCTTCCACACAGGCGGTGGCTCCAGACGCGTCCCCGCCTCGCGCCTCCCACGGGCGCCAGCGCGCCTGGGGCGGCGCCGCCCTCCCGCGGGCGGGCCTGGCGGCCTACGACGCGGTGCGGGGCCTCTCCTCGCGGATGGCGGCGCCGCCCGTGCCGGGCGAGGGGCCCGCAGGCGCGAGGGCGGGGTGGAGCGGGCGGTTCGAGGTGCGAGTCTTTCGAGCAGTGGCGAGGCGCCCTGGCTCGCCCAGGGCCCCACCACCGAGTGCTCTGAGAACCTCTTTCGTGGTTCCCGCGAGAAGGTTCTCAGCACAGTTCTGGTGGGGGCTGTCTTGTTTCATCGCGTCGGGTTTGTGTTCTGAGAACGTTGTGCTTTTTCTTAAGACGTTTCAGGGTACTAAGAGCACTTCGTGGTAGGACTATAGGAGTGCCGGGACGGTCGGTCCCTGCTCAAGTCTTGGCAGGCGGACGTGTTTGATGCCTTGTGTTGCCGATCGGCGCGGGCCCTCGCGCACCCCCTCGCGTTGTGAAGAAGTCAGGATGGGAGGTTTGCTACATTTTCGGACTCTCGGGGCCCTCGCTGGGCCTCGGGACCGTCAACAAGACGACGACTCAGGATGAGAAGCAGGTCCTGGGGAAGGGGTCAGACTTCTGGGGGGCGACGTCACGAAACAATCATGACGTCGGGGGTCTGGGCCTCGACCTCCCCCCCCGCCCCCTCCCCCACACGGAGCAGATCTTGGCTGTTTTGGGCGCCTGCTTCGAGCAGGTGGAGTCTCCCCCAGAGGACGCACTGCTGCAAGCAGTCGCATTCAGCAGAGATCCGGAGCCAGACCCCCCCCCCCTGTCCCCCCTCCCCATCCTTCCCGCCCAGTGTCGGAACGCCGAATAAGAGAACGTTCGCCAGGTTGCATTCCGCATCGTCGCAATTGTTCGAGATGTGGTTTCATGATCCAGGGAGGACACCACGGACGCCATTTGGGCAGCTACGACAGGAAGAGAGCCCTGCGGAGAGCGCGCGGCAGAAGTCGAGCGTGCTGCAGAAGCTCCAGCGTCTCTCACACGGCTCCACCACGACGTTAGCAGCAGTTCAGCAGTTCCCACTGGCGACAGGTCTTCAGCAGCGGGCCGATCGATGGGGCCCTCCTGGAAAGATGGCTGGCGTCACTCCCGCTGCCTTCGGAGGCTGGCGGCGGCGGCCCCTGGGGAGACCGCGCCCCAGATCTCCCTTTGCAGCGGCGCCGTGCGCCCTGGAGTCGGCTTTCTCATCGGCGCTGCGATTGGGCGGTGGGGATATCGGACATGATGTCCGCAATCGAACTGTCCAACAACTCCTCGCCAGGCCCAGACGACATCCCTTCCGGCGCCTGGCGTGCCCTTGGAAGCGCCGACATGCTATTGGCAATGTCGAAAGTGATGGAGCCCAGGGACGCCGAAGCCGCATTGAACGACGCCTACTATGACGAAGCCAGCGACGGCGAGCACATTTTCAATTTGTCCACGCTGGTATGTCTGCCAAAGGAGGCAGTCGGGGAGGACCCTGAACCAGGTACATATAACAAGGATGCTGCCACACGTCCGCTTTCGATCGTCAACAACGGTAGCCGCTTCCTGACCAGTGCGATGAGAATCAGATAGGGACGACAAGTGCAAGGATTATCTCGCGGTCGGCAGCAGGGATTCTTGAAGCACCTTTCGTTGCTTTGCAATCAGGTCGAGGTGGACACCGCGATGCTGTTCACGGGCCTGGATGTAGACGAGGGCGCGGCTGTTTTCCTGGACTTCGAAGCGGCGTTCCCGTCCATCTCCCACGAATATATTGAGCGGGTGTTGGGCGGGGATCCCGGAGAACGCGCTTAACGCTTTTTTTTTTTCTTCTACGCATGAAGCCGTTGCGGCCTGTCGCTCAAGGGGCAGACCTCTTCGCAGGCTTCCCGCTCCTGGTAGGAGTCCGACAAGGCTGCCCGCTGTCGCCGGCCGCGTACGCTTTGGTGGCGAAAGGATGGTTAAAGAAGCTGGACGTTGATTTACACGGCGTATTCGTGCGCGCGTATGCGGACGGCACGGTGTTTGTTTTGAAGAATTTGCTTTGCTCGCTTCCTCGATTTGATCGCTTATTTACATTATTCGGCATCGTATTTGGGTTGCGAATGAATGTGCGAAGGTCTGTCGTGGTTCCATTCAAGACGGCGCCGTTGGAACAGGACGCGGCGTCTTTCCTGGAGCACGCCGGGTCCTGGAAAGACATTGCATTCTAAGTGTCTGCTGACAATCTCGGACTCATGCTTGGACCTGGCAAGGGCAGCAAGACCTGGCAGAAGCCCCTGGCGAAGTTCCACCGGCTCGTTCACATGTGGCAAGACGCGCCGCTGGGATTGCATTGGCAGGGTCGGGATTTCAACGCGTTCATCCTGCCCGCGCTCGCGTACGCGGTTCAGTTCAAGCGGCCTGACATTTTCGTGCAGGGCGAGGCGCAAGGATGGCGGGTGACAGCTGCGCCCTCCGCGCTCTTCCTGCTGGCCTTTGTCCCCGCTGCCTGGGCGTCCCTCGCGGACATGTGGCTCCTGCGGGACTCCTTCGGCAGCGCCGCGCCCTTCCAAAACTTGGCATGGACGGCTGTTTTTCCCAACCATCCTGTGGTGTTGGGTCCTCGTTTTGAAGAGACGGTGCCCGCGTCCTCTCCTCCTCTTCCCCCTCCTCCCTCCTCCCCCTCCTTGCCTCTGCTCTCGGCACACCTCTCACGCGTTTCGTAGCCCCATAGGGAGCTCCACCGAAGGCCCCAGTGGGGGTGTCCACATGCGGTTCCCCCACCCAGGGCAGCGTTTCGTGGCCCCATAGGGAGCTCCACCGAAGGCCCCAGTGGGGGTGCATGCGGTTCCCAGGGCAGCCGTGGCCCCATAGGGAGCTCCACCGAAGGCCCCACCACAGTTCGTTTCGTAGCCCCATAGGGAGCTCCACCGAGGCCCCAGGTTCCCCCACCCAGGGCAGTGGGAGCTCCACCGAAGGCCCCAGTTCGCATGCGGTTCCCCCACCAGGGCAGCGTTTCGTGGCCCCATAGGGAGCTCCACCGAAGGCCCCAGTGGGGGTGTTCGCATGCGGTTCCCCCACCCAGGGCAGCGTTTCGTAGCCCCATAGGGAGCTCCACCGAAGGCCCCAGTGGGGGTGTTCGCATGCGGTTCCCCCACCCAGGGCAGCGTTTCGTGGCCCCATAGGGAGCTCCACCGAAGGCCCCAGTGGGGGTGTCACATGCGGTTCCCCCACCCAGGGCAGCGTTTCGTGGCCCCATAGGGAGCTCCACCGAAGGCCCCAGTGGGGGTGTTCGCATGCGGTTCCCCCACCCAGGGCAGCGTTTCGTGGCCCCATAGGGAGCTCCACCGAAGGCCCCAGTGGGGGTGTTCGCATGCGGTTCCCCCACCCAGGGCAGCGTTTCGTGGCCCCATAGGGAGCTCCACCGAAGGCCCCAGTGGGGGTGTCCACATGCGGTTCCCCCACCCAGGGCAGCGTTTCGTGGCCCCATAGGGAGCTCCACCGAAGGCCCCAGTGGGGGTGTCCACATGCGGTTCCCCCACCCAGGGCAGCGTTTCGTGGCCCCATAGGGAGCTCCACCGAAGGCCCCAGTGGGGGTGTCCACATGCGGTTCCCCCACCCAGGGCAGCGTTTCGTGGCCCCATAGGGAGCTCCACCGAAGGCCCCAGTGGGGGTGTCCACATGCGGTTCCCCCACCCAGGGCAGCGTTTCGTGGCCCCATAGGGAGCTCCACCGAAGGCCCCAGTGGGGGTGTCCACATGCGGTTCCCCCACCCAGGGCAGCGTTTCGTGGCCCCATAGGGAGCTCCACCGAAGGCCCCAGTGGGGGTGTCCACATGCGGTTCCCCCACCCAGGGCAGCGTTTCGTGGCCCCATAGGGAGCTCCACCGAAGGCCCCAGTGGGGGTGTTCGCATGCGGTTCCCCCACCCAGGGCAGCGTTTCGTGGCCCCATAGGGAGCTCCACCGAAGGCCCCAGTGGGGGTGTTCGCATGCGGTTCCCCCACCCAGGGCAGCGTTTCGTAGCCCCATAGGGAGCTCCACCGAAGGCCCCAGTGGGGGTGTTCGCATGCGGTTCCCCCACCCAGGGCAGCGTTTCGTGGCCCCATAGGGAGCTCCACCGAAGGCCCCAGTGGGGGTGTTCGCATGCGGTTCCCCCACCCAGGGCAGCGTTTCGTGGCCCCATAGGGAGCTCCACCGAAGGCCCCAGTGGGGGTGTTCGCATGCGGTTCCCCCACCCAGGGCAGCGTTTCGTGGCCCCATAGGGAGCTCCACCGAAGGCCCCAGTGGGGGTGTTCGCATGCGGTTCCCCCACCCAGGGCAGCGTTTCGTGGCCCCATAGGGAGCTCCACCGGAGGCCCCAGTGGCTGCTCTCGCATGCGGTTCCCCCACCCAGGGCAGCGCTTCGTGGCCCCATGGGGAACTCCACCGAAAGCCCCCGTGGCGCAGTTCGCATGCGCTTCCCCCACCCAGGGCAGCGCTTCGTGGCACCAAAGGGAGCTCCACCGAAGGCCCCAGTGGGGGTGTTCGCATGCGGTTCCCCCACCCAGGGCAGCGTTTCGTAGCCCCATAGGGAGCTCCACCGAAGGCCCGCCCCGGTGGCGCAGTCCGCATGCGGTTCCCCCATCCAAGGCAGCGCTTCGTGGCCCCATATGGAGCCCCACCGAAAGCGGCACCCACAACGCGTTACCAACAATTGCTTATGGTTGGGTCTTTCGCCTGGATAATTTCTTATGTTTTTTTTTTGTTTCGGTCCTTCTTCTTTTCAGGTGCGGGTTTTGCAGAGCGACAGAGGCGTCGACAGCAACTTGCAGTTCCGTGAGTTCCGTGAGGACGGTGCTCAGTTGCGCCAGGCGTGTGCCAACGCAGGTGCGTTGCAATGGAAAGATTAGTTTTCGTGCGGTTTCCTTTTCCGGCCATTGTGGAAACCATCCAGGGAGCATTTAGGGGAGGAAGAGGAAAAGGCCGAGGGAGGAAAGGGGAGGAGGAGGAGGAGGAGGAGGAGGAGGAGGAGGAGGAGGAAGAGGAGGAGGAGGAGGAGGAGGAGGAGGAGGAGGAGGAGGAGGAGGAGGGTGAGTTTTAGGGGCACCCTTTGGGCTTCCTAGGAGCTTACCGGGGGCCTTTTGGAAGCTTTTTGGGGGCTTCCTGTGGGCCCGTGAAAAACATCTCGGGGGCTTGCTTAGGCCTCCTGGGGGCCTTTGTGGGTTTCTTGGGAGGCTCTTTGGCCGTCTGAAGGCGTGCCGTGCCTTTCGGAAGCCGTCTTGGGGGCCTCCCTGGGCCAGCTTGGGGCTCCTGGGGCGCTCCAGGGCCGTTTTGGAGGCTGTCGTGGGCGTATTGGAAGCCTTTTGGGCCGTCTTGGGGGCCGCTTTGGATGCCTATTGGGCCGTCATGCGGCCATGTCGGAGGTCTTTTGGGCGCTTCTGGGGCCATGGTTGTCCTTAGCCGTCTTGGGCAGCGGGAAGGCAAAAGAAGCAAATGCCCACATCCTTCAACTAAGGGAAATTCCTGGGGGACGTCTTGGAACCCAACCCTTTTGGGATGTTTTGGAGGACATGTTCGGGACATCTTGGCCATCTTGAAGGCCGTCTTGGCCGTTTTGGGAGAAACCCGATGGACGGTTGATTTCCCGCACTGCCGGCAGGTTTGGGCCGAAGTCCACAAGGACATCGCCAAGAAAAAATAATATTTTTCAGCAGTTTAGCGCGCCAGGCAATCATGTGATGAATCACCAGGGGGCGACGGATCTAGTCGCCCCCCGCCCGCCCATCCCGCTACAATGCTTGGGTTGTAGGTCAGCGGCCTCCTGGATGCGTGTGAGGATCTCTCTTGGGAGGCCTCTCAGGTGCCACGGATGCCAGCTGGAGGCGACGGTTGGGGGTGTCTTGGGGCTTGTTTTTGTTTTTTGGGGGGGGGGGGGGGGGGCGATCGAGGCCTGATGTGGGCCCTTGGGGGCCTCCTGGGGCCTCTTGGGGCCTCTTGGGCGCACTTCGGAAGCATCGACGGCAATCTTGGGCCATCTTGGGCGCCTCGTAGGGCGGCCGTCTTGGGGGCCACGACTCGAGGGGGTCGGGTGCGTCTTTTTGGTCGCGTTTTGCTTCGCAGCTCGAAATCCGCGGCCGGCCCGCCCGACGAATTGGCCTCTGGGTGCGACAGGGAGAAGTTAATTATGAGGAAAAGGAGTGGAAGTAGGAGGAGGAGGAGGAGGAGGAGGAGGAGGAGGAGGAGGAGGAGGAACTGGAGGAACTGGAGGAGGAGGAGGAGGAAGGAGGAGGGCCAGAGGCCGAGGAGGAGGAGGAGGAGGACAAGGAGGAGGAGGAGCGCAGCAGGGATCGAGCAGACGTCCTGCCCACCCCTGCCAGCGCTTCGAGTCTGCCTGTCCCCGATCGGTTGTTCGGGGCGGACCCTGGCCGTGGCAGCGAGAAGTCCTGCAGGAGGCCCAGCTCGACGACCCACTCGAGGGACGATCTCTTCTCGTCGTGACTTCTGTCGCGCCTCCAGGGGGGTCCGTGGGCGGCACCCCACAGGGAGGTGGCGCGATCGAAGTCACACTGCAGTGCACAACGCCTCACATGAGATCAGCACTCAAGAAGGACACGAGAAGGCGTGGAGGACAGTCTGAAACCACAATTGCCACACCCCCCGAGTGATGATCGCTGCCGCAGCGAGCTAACGAGAGAGAATGTCTCCTTCGAGCGCCAGCTTCTACTAAGGCGGCGGGGCTGCTGAGCAGGCAAGGGGTGGCTCACCACCCACCACCCCGCCCCAACCCAACCCGAAGGCTTCAATTTGCCCTCCACTTCCAGTGGGGGGGGGCGGGGAACATTGGAAACAACACATACGGAACCCGTACCCCCCCCAACCCGAAATTCGGGTCTTCGGGTTAGGTTGGGGTGGTCTGGTAGGTAGTCAGTGGCTTTTTAGAACCCCTTCCATCCCGGAAGAGGAGGAGGAGGAAGGAGGAGGAAGGAGGAGGAAAGAGGAGGAAGGAGGAGGAAGGAGGAGGAGGAGGAGGAGGAGGGAGGAGGAGGAGGAGGAAGGAGGAAGGAGGAGGAGGTGGAGGTGATGGTGGAGAGTGACAAGGAGACAGGAGTGACAGGACCAAGGACTCGGAGGCCCATCCGACTGCGGGCCTTCTTAGAGACCTCTGGGGCCTTCCGAGGTGGTACGCCGCCCCCCCTCGCGCCACCGCCTTAGAGCCTGGGCCTCCCAAGCGGGGCCCGGGCAGATGGGGTCGATGCGTCGCGCTGGATCCCCGATGCATCGGCTATGCAGCTCGATATGGAGCTCCACTTCCTCCACGCCAGCGCTGCCGATGCATCTCCGATGCAACCACAATGCGAAGCCTTTCTCCGACCCCATCTACTCGGACCCCACTTGTGAGGCCTCTATTTTTATGCAATGGGGACGCGCTTTAAGACACCAGGTGCTGTTCGTTCGTTCGCCAGGGCTTCCTGGGTTTCTTCGCCCCGCGCGCTTTGCGAGGACCTCCCGCGGGCTCTTGCAGGCTGCTGCATTCAGGGTGCCGTCGGCTTCCCCACAATATCTCACTTCGCGCGAAGATGTTCAGGGCTAGGCTCCTTGCGACGGTTCCTTTCAGGAGGGAAGAATGAGCACATACACGCGTAAGCGTGGACTCTCAGGACAAGGCATTGGGAAATGCTGGAAGCCGGGGGGAGGGGAGAGGCGAAGTTCCAGAAGATAGATCGAACATCGAAGACTACAGGGGATCTGTGAGTATGCGTGGTTCCCTGGGCCCAGGACTGGCCTCCTCGGTCAGGCCGGGAGGGCGTAGGCGTAGACACCGACCCAGGGAGGAGGATCGGCGTCACCCCAACATACTTATACTATATGTGCGTCGCCCCCCCCGGGGGCGACGCGCGCGCGCCGAGAAGCCTCATAATCAGGACATGTGTCCTGGCGGGCGCTTTCTGGCCACACCGCTCGGGAAACGACATACTACAAGATGCGTATACCAGAAGTTTGGGTCGGACGCGCGCCTCCGAGGAGGACATCTAGTACTGGTATGTTCGGGCCGGACGAAAGGGGGGGATTGGGAAAGGGGGGGGTGCGAAATCTGCTGCATGCAGCTGGTTTCGGCCCCGCCGCCGGGCCCATTCCTCGAAACATAGCCGCCTCCGGCGCCGGGAGGCGCCGGGAAAATCAGGTACGTGAGCTGATTCTCAAACCCCTCCTTTGCTATCCCCCCCTTTCGCCCGACCCGATCTGTCTCCGTGCGTAGAGCCTGTTTTTTTTAGATTCTGGCAAGTTTACTTGCATGGACGGGGGGGGGGGGGGCTGAGCCTGAAGCAAGCCCGGGGGGGGGGGCGCGGAAATCACGCAAGTCGAAAGGCACTTGCACGCTAGTATTCGCTTGAAGAGGGGCGAGGGAAGGGGGGGGGGGGGGGGGGGCGAACGCCATGCAAGTAAACTTGCCTGAATCCACAAAAAAAACAGGCTCCCCGAGGAGGCCCGGCACCGGCCCCGGACGTCTGCGCAGCCCCCCCCCCCCAGCCCCCAGCCGGATCCGCCCGTGCGGCCGCCTTTTGCTGCGCTCCCAGGGGGGGGGGGGGCCGGGTCGGAGCGCCGGGGCGCACTGCTCCCCGCGCACTTCTCTTGGCCTGCAGGGCGGTTTTTCATACGTGCTCCGCGTGCGGATCATGCATCAAAAACAAAGGGATTGAGTAGTAAAAGCAATGATGAAATTATGCATTGATTCTTAGGCTTACGCCACACCGCCGACCCCTTGAGAGGCTTCTTGTATGTGTGTCGGGATCTCGCGGATCGCTTTTCGGAGGCCTCTGGAAGCGAGTTTTGGAGCCACTTGGGGGCCGTTTCGGAGCCTCTGGGGTGCTTCTTGGGGGTTCCTTGGGGCGTCTGGGCGGCCTCGTGAGGGCCTCTGGGGGCCTCTTGGGGCACTCTTGGGGCCCCCTGGGGCTCCTGGGGGCAGAAAGCTAGAGTTTCAACATGTTTGGTCGCCCTCTTGGGCCCCTCTTGGTGCCGTCTTGGAGCCCTCTTGGGCCGTCTTGGGGACCTCTTGGGCCGTGTTGGGGCCGTCTTGGGCCGTCTGGAGGCCGTCTTGGGGGCCTCTTGGGCCATCTTGGGGCTATCTTTGGGGCCTCTTTGCCCGTCTTGGAGCGTCGGGAAGCCGGAAAGGCGGAAAAGCAAAAAACATAGAAAAACACTGGAAAATCAGCAATTTTTGACTCTTTGGGCCCTCTT
>CAUYUJ010009541.1:0-5000 GCA_963575745.1 Prorocentrum cordatum | reverse complement strand
GTCCACGGCGCTGGCGGTCGCAGAGCGCGTTCAGGACCAGGCGGGCTACGCGCAACACAAAGACCCACAGACACACACACAGACACACACAGACACAGACACAGACACAGACACAGACACAGAGACAGACACAGGCACACAGACACGCACACACACATACACACACATACACACGCACTTACAGACACGGTCGTGGTGCGCCGATACGCCACGTACCTCGTCTTCGTCTTCGAGGTGGGGCCCGAGCGAGGGGAGTTGTCGTGGACCAAGCCGTTCGACAAGTACATTGCGCGGGCACGTGTGTCGAGAGCAATCGGGGGCGGCATGCTCCTCAGCATCCTGGCCTACCGCGTCTACGTATTCGCCGTTCTTTGCTTCCTGATGCAGCTGGACGCTCTACCGTCGAATTGGGGCGACTACGAGCAGAAGGTGTGCGCGTTGCTCTTCTAGTGGCCTCGCTTCTGGACGTCGCAGGCCGCCTTCTGAGACTTTCGGTCCATGGGTTCTCGGTCGCACCTACCCGACGCCAGCGCGGCAGCACTGGCAGCCAAATGCGGGTGCACCGGGGCCGACGCCGCTGGCGGCCTTCAGATCCCACGCCCGCGCCGCAGCTTGCAGGGCAGCATCGTCGAATCGAGTCGAGCCTGGTAGAACAGCTGGGCACGCGGTCGACGTGATACATGGGCAACTTCATCCTGAACCTCCACGCGGCCCAGTGCGGCCTCGAGTACCGCGCCGCGGCGGCCAGCCTGACAGTCGCGCAGCTGATCCAGGGCACTTCCTCTGAGCCGACGCTTCGGTCGCAACGGCAAGAGCGGCGTCGCGAGCTGCTGGTCCGGCCCAGCCAGGTGCACCCGCGAGTTCTCTCGTTGGACGCACGCCGCGCGCGCTGGATGTGCTGCGGCTTAGCGCCGTTTGTGCCCTCTAGCGTCTGGGTTGCCCACTACAATGCCCTGTGCGACAGCTGGCCGACAGCCCGTCGCTTGGGGCGGTGGGCACCGTACCAATTCTGACGTGCACGCGACGAAGATAGCCTGCTTCGTTCCGCGGGATGCCCCCGCGTAGCGGGGTCCGGCCACAAGCGCTTTTGTTTACGCCGCCCCGCCCCAGCATCGAGGCCGTCATGTTTCGACGCTCTGGGGCAAGTTTTTTATTCATACATGTATATAAAAAAAGCTGCAGCGCTGGAGCTGGCCCGTCGCGCTCTGGCAGCGCAGTCTGCGTGCACGGCCTCCTTGCGCGCTCCTGGCAGCGCACTGCCACTGGCGCAGCAGGCGCAGAGGGTGGCCGTACGGTCCCGAGGCGTGCGCGGCCCACCCGCCATCCGCGACCGTTTCCCAGAAGCCGGGCGAAGGCCGGCTATCCCGTGGCTGCAAAAACGGAGCTCCGGGAAATTGTTTTCTTTCCGGGAAGCAACCCGTTTACTATTTGGTGCGCTGAGTTTGATTACGGGATTTTTTTTTTTGTTTCCCGGGAAGACCGTTTTAGCAGCCACGGAGTTGCCAGCCGTCGCCCAGTCTCCAAGTTTCCCGCACAGTTTGGCAAGATTCGTGGGCTGATTTGTCGTTGGTTGCCCTCTCCTCTTTTCCTTCCCCGCCCGTCGCCCTCTCCCCCTCTAGCTGTGCATGTTGCAAAATCGTGTGTTTTTTCACGCTGCCCATTGTCGAGTTTTTCGCTGCACCCGCAGTCCCTTGCGCGCCGAGGGTGATGCCGTGGCCACGCGCTTGCTTATCCAGTCGTCGTTGCTTTCCTGCTCGTCCTCCTCTTTTCCACATGGGCTCACCGATGCCACTATTGGATGCGTGCGTATCGTTCTGTGCTATGTGTTTGTTCGGTGGACTTTGCGTGTGTGTGTGTGTGTGAGTGTGTGTGGGATATCGTTGGCCGCTTGTTCTTCGGGGTATATCCGCGCGCAGGGCAACTGCACTTACGCGTTGTTTTTTGTTCAAGCCTCGGTCCAGAGCACGAAGATGCATAATTATTGCAGTTCGGCTTTGGCGGTGTGCCCGAGTTGCCTGGTGACGTTTTGATTCGCACTTCGACTTTTTTCGCGACTCATGCTTTCAGCTTTGAGCCAGCCGCCGCTCAGTGACCACTTTCATACGCCATCCCTCGCATGAGAGCTCGTCTACGTCGCTGGACGCTTCATGTGCACGGCGATCGAAGTAGCTCGCCAGCTTTACAAGTAAGCCACTGAAGCCGTCATCGTGATTGTGTGTCCGCCCCCCCTCCCCTCCAAAAGTGCGCTCGCGAAAACAACCAGAACAATTCCTGCAGAAGCCTCCCTCCTCGCCCTCCTCCCCCTCCTCGCCCTCCTCGTCCCCGTCCTCGCCCTCCTCCTCCTCCTCCTCTTCCTCCTGCTCTTCCTCCTCCTCATCCCCTCCTCCTCGTCCTGCTCCTCCTCCTCCTCCTCCTCCTCCTGCTCCTCCTCCTGCTCTTCCTCCTCCTCCTCCTCCTGCTCTTCCTCCTCCTCCTCCCCCTCCTCCTCCTCTACACACACACACACACACACTTTACGATCCACGCGCACAATCGCACAAGACGTGGGGCTGTGGAGCAGCACTGGCCCGCAGACGTGCACGCCTGGTCTCTGCTTCGGGCGACGCGGCGCCAGCGCGCGGGCACGCGCGCACGCACCGGCGATCACACCGTGTGCAGGCAGCGCGCCCTCTGGCCGCCTCCGCGCGCCCGCGATGTGTGTGTGTGTGCCGTGCTTCCCGTTTTTCCACCATCACCGCCACAAGTTGGAGGGCGAGGAGGAGGAGGAGGAGGGCGAGGAGGAGGAGGACGAAGAGGAGGAGGAGGAGGAGGAGGAGGAGGAGGAGGAGGAGGAGGAGGGGGAGGGGGGGAGGAGGAGGACCCCCCCTCCAACTCATGGTGGTGGTGGTGGTGGAAAACACGCCCATCAATCAGTGCTCTCTGCGTGCCTTGTGCCGTCTGCCTCTCCTGTCCGCCCCCCCGGAGGCCGTCTGCTGAGGCCGAGGCCGGCGAGGAGAGCCGCGCCCGAGCGGCGGCGGCCCGGCAGGGCCTGCTGCTGCCGAGCACTCCTGTGCCCCTCTGCCGCTTCTGCCGCCCGCGGCGCCCAGACGCGATCGCGTCGTACACAAAACATCGGGACGGGAGCTTAGTGGGCCCTGGAAACGACAGGGCCGTTTTTTTACCGGTTCCGTTCTGCCGTTTTTGTTGCCGGTTCCGACGCCGTGGTTTAATTGGTTCCGTCGCCATTTTTTTGACCGGTTCCGGCTCCGGTTCCAGTCCTGAAGCCGTTTTTGTTGCCGTTTCCAGTCGCCGTTTTTTTGCTGTTTCCATTTTCAACGGACATGTACATGTTTTTTTGAAACGGTGAAAAATCGACCCTGCCGTTTCCGGGGCCCACAAAGGACGGGAGGTTTTTGCCAGTTTTCGGCCTCGGGGGGCCCTCGCCGGGCCTCGGGACCGTCGAAGAACGGCTCAGGAGGAAAAGCCGGCCCCGGGGAAAGGGTGGGGGGGACTTTAGGGACCCCGTATTGAAAACATCAGGACGTCGCATGTTTGGGAGCAGGAGGAGGACAAGGAAGATCGGGGGCGTCGCGGGTGTTTGTGGGTGTGCAGTTTGTACGTTTTGTTTGATACAGGGCAGGACCATGAAATCGCCCAGAGTTCATGACCCCCTCTTCCTTTTTCCCGGGGGTCCCGAGCCTCCCCCCTTCGTCCGCGGAGATGCCTCGGGCCACGATGCGATAGACCCCCCCCCTTCCTGGCCCCCCTCTTCGGGGCACCCGAGAGGAGGATGGAGAGTAGGAGGGGGAGAAGGAGGAGGAGGAGGAAGAGGAGCAGCAGCAGAACAGAGAGGAGAAGAAAGAGGCGGATCACGAGCAGGGCGTGAAAAACAATGAGGAGCAGTAGGAGGAAGAGGGTCCAGCATTTCGGGCGCTGTTGGTTTCATTCTGGGCCTCCAGAGGCTTCTGGGGACTTGGAGGCATCAAGCCTCACCCCGAAAATCTTCAGCGTGTGAGGAGGAGGAAGCGAGGAAGAGGAGGAGGAGGAGGAGGAGGAGGTCATCGAAGCTCTTGGGGGGTAAAGGTTTGTGGCATTAGCTTACACAACCCGCGCTTTCTCGATTTTCACAGCCTGTCTGGGAGCACGGAGGCCCCAATTGCACGGCGATGGTCTCCGGGATTGCAGCGGCCCGTGTGAGCTCTGTCTTTTACTGTCCGCCTCAGCACCTCGACTTGCCTTTTGTGCCCACAGCCTGCCTCGGCGCCTATGCTTTGCTTTTTTAACTGCACCGCCCTACCACACATCGGAGGGCACCAACTATACACCAACACCGATCCTGGCCCAGGATCACCCTGGGCCCAGGATCGGTGTATATGCCTTCTTGCGCAAGGCAGGAGGGCGTATACACCGATCCTGGGCCCAGGGTGATCCTGGCCAGGATCGGTGTTGGTGTGTAGTTGGTGCCTTCCTAACACAGTCTCTCCTCTCTGCCCCTGCCGTTCCTGCCCCATCCCAGCCCTTGCTGACAACGGGCGCCTCAATAAAGGGGGCCACAGGGCGCCCCCAGGGCACCGGCCCCGAGAGGCCAAGGGGACCCGAAAGGGAGGGGCCCTCCCACAATGGCCCCAGGGCCCCGACCTCGTCCACTCTCTTGCGCCGCCACGCCTGCTGCCGCCACGCGAGCCTTCGGCTCTCCTCGTCCCTTCTTCGAGGCAGCGATGTCGTGTCCCATCCTTCTGCTGATTCAGTGCCATGTCCCCTCCTTCTCCCCTCCTCTTCCCTTCTTTTGATTCAATGTCATGGCCCCTCCTTCTCCTCCTCCTCCTCCTCCTCCTCCTCCTCCTCCTCCTCCTTCCCTCCCCTCCCTCCTGTGCTGCGGGGCCACGGCCCCTGATGGAAGGTTTTGGTCAACTCCCCCCGGGGGGGCCCGACCGGGCCTTCCTGGGGGAGGCGGCAGCGTTCGGAGAACGGCCTTGCCGTCGTTGGCTCGTTGCCTCAGGAGGAGGAGGAGGAGGAGGAGG
>CAUYUJ010009540.1:0-33709 GCA_963575745.1 Prorocentrum cordatum | reverse complement strand
ATCATCATCAGTATCATTATTATCATCATCAGCAGCATCAGTATCATCATCAGCAGCAGCAGCAGCATCAGCAGCAGCAACATAAGAATCATCATCATAAGCATCATCAGCATAACCATCACCATCATCACCATCATCATCATAATCAGCATCAGCAGTAGCAGCATCATCATCATGTCAATCACCATCATCATCATCATCATCAACAGCAGCATCATCAGCATCATCAGCAGCGACATCAGCATCACGTTGATAATCAGCATCATCATCGCCATCATCATCATCACCATCACGATCATGAGCATCAGCAGCGGCATCATCATCAACCATCATCCACGTCAGCATCAGCATCAGCATAAGCATCATCATCAGCATTATAATCATCAGCATTATCATCATAATAATCATCAGCAGCAGCAGCATCATCATCATCCTTGGACACACTCGTCCTCCTCCTCATCTTCCTCCTTCACCTCCTCCTCATCATTATCATCACTCTCCTCTTCCCTCCCTCCGTCCCTCCTCATCTGCGCCCGGCTGGCGCACGAAGGACGGTATAAGACAAGCGTCTCCGCCGTCGAGGACGCCTGCACCAGAGCGGATTGGAAGCTTAAGCCCTGGCGTTCCCCCGTAGGGTAGAAACGTTGCTGCCGCCCCAGCTCGGGCGTCCCCGACAGCGGGACAGCTTCTGTCACATCGCTTCTCGTCTGCTCATAATGGAGACGTGAAAAAGAGTGAAGGCAAATCGTAAGCCCGATTACGAGGGTACTGATTAACTGGATCCATTAAGAGGGCAAAAAGAGAGAGCCCGAGTAAGAAGGCAAATCGTAAGCCCGATTTAAAGGACCGAGCAGGATTAAGCCCAGGGGTCAGCCACATTGCAGTCGGGCTGCTGAAATGAGGAACGATACAGAAGGAACGGAGCCCCTGTTGGGCACAACGGCGCCTCCGTGCACGAGGATGGCTAGAGGCTAGGCTAGAGGCAGAGCCAGAGAAAGTCCTAAAGAATATCGAACCCCCTCCGAACCCACTGTTCCGTACTTCAACGTCTTGACTGCAAGCCAGATTCAGCGGGACTGAACCAACTTATGAGCCAGAGCAGGCGGGCCTCCGCCCGCGAATCTACCAACGCCGATGCTGAGCTGGACCTCCCCGACTTGAAGGGCCGGAGAAGCACAAGGGGGCAAGAGCGTGATGGCTGCGGGGGGGGCCAAGGCGGCGGCCAAGGCGGCGGCCGGGGCGGCGGCCGGGACGGCAGCCCAGGCGGTGGCCAGCACGAAGCGCAGTTGCCCAGCAGATGGGGCGCCCAGCTGGATTTGTTCCAGCTGGACTTACTCCAGCTGGACTTGTCGGCAAGGCGCGAGCTAGACTGTACTCTCCGTGTTCGTGCTGCTCTCCATGCCCTCCGTGCTGTCTTCGCTGCGCCTTTCGCTGCCAAACGAGATCGGACACACGACTGGTCCACGAGATCGCTGGCACGCCGCTTGGCTCGCGCCCTGCCCGGCAGCCTGTCAGGGGCGTGGAGGAGGGAGGGGGAGGAGGACGAGGACGAGGAGGAGGAGGAGGAGGAGGAGGAGGAGGAGGAGGAGGAGGGAGGAAGGAGGAGGAGGAGGAGGCGTAGGAGGAGGAGAGGAGGAGGAGGAGGAAGAGGAGGTAGGAGGAGGAGGAGAGGAGGAGGAGGAGGAGGGAGGCCCACAGCTCGAGAGAGGGGGCCTCGCAGGCCGCGGCCCGAGGCACGCGCGCGGCCCGCAGGGGGGGGGGCCCGCGGGGGGGGCGGCGTCCCGCACCAGGGGGGCGTTGATCTTCTCGATGCGGAACGTGGGCATGACCTGGGATCGGCGGCGAGCGAGTAACCAGCCTCGAACGTATCCCTATCCCTAAGATGGGCGAGCAACAAGCGAGGACAATCTTAGGGACAGGCCCTCAGAAACTGAGGGAATCCTTAAGATCGGCATCGAGGTGAGGTGATGTCAAGCATAGGGATAGGGATATGTTTCAAACTGGTAAGCGAGGGGGGGGAAAAAGAGAAGGAGAAGGCCTCCTCAGAAGGCGGCGGGACTTCTCAGAGGCCCTCGCGCCTTCTGAGAGGTTCTTGTCTGCCTTCGGAGAAGGCTCAGGAAACCTCTCAGAAGTCCGGGGGACTTCCGAGCCTTCTGAGAAGGCCCGCCCCTTCTCACTTCCCCCCCTCGCTCGCCGCCGATGGGAGGGAGGCGCGAAGGCAGCGACGACATCATCGACTCGACGACGACGACGACGACGACGACGACGACGACGACAACGACGACACCAAAGGACTGAAACTGTTACCGTGAGGCGGCGCTGAGACACGACGACGGCAACGACGGCACCGCGACGCAGGCTGTCGCTGCTGCCGTTACGCGGCGCTCAGCCAGCACCGGTGCCGAAACGACCTAGCCTGGTACCGCGGGTTCGCACCGTGTCGACCACGGCGCTGGTTCCCGATACCGTGGGAATTCGTTCATCCCTGAACGATCGGCAATTTCCGAAACGTGCGATCGTTAAACATCGACTTATTCTGGACCTCCGGCGGCGTTCAACGTGGAACGCTGGCGGCGGCGGCGACGCTGGTCGACACGACGCGAACCTGCCGTAAACCTGAGCTCGAAACGTGTTGGTTCGAACACTACTGCTAACCGCTACCCTGAGCTCGACGCTGTACGATGTGGGGAGACACCGACGGCACATGTGCTGCACGCCCGTCCTCTCGGTGAGGCTCATCGGCCATGCCCCCTGCGCGTCCTCCAGCGGCAGGCTAACGGCGTCATGCCTTCGGCGCGCGCTTCTGACACCACGTGGATCGTTCAATCTCAAACGATCGGCGGCATCTAGGATCACCAGATCGTCTCATGTTTAGGTCGGGCATGTCCCCCTACAGGCGGGTCTTGGAGGAAAAACATAAGATAGTCAAAGATGCTCAAAATAGTCCAGAAATCAATAATGTTTAAAAATTGTCCCCATGTTATTGTTGGCTTATTATTTGCATAGTCCTCCTGTAGGGGGACAGGCCCGACTTAAATCTAGGATCAGCAGATCGTCCCATGTTGACCCCGAGTGCGTTAGCAGGCCAGACCGTTGCAGATGGCTCGCGATCGGGTCACCGGCGGCGCTCAACATCGAATACCCGCGGCGGGGCCGCTGCCGTATCGGCACGGCGCGAGGCTACCGCAATGAGCCTCCCTTCTTTTGTTTGCAATCCGCATTACCTCCAACCTCCTCCCCCCCTCCGCACATCCCTCCTTCCAGCCTGCCTCCTTCCCTTTCCTCCCTCACCCTTCCTCCCTACTCGGCCTCTCCTCCTCCCCATTCCTCCTCCTCTCCCTCTCGGCCCCTTCCTCTCCTCCTCCTCCTCCTTCCTCCTCCTCCTGCTCCTCCTCCTTCCTCCTCCCCTCCTCCTCCGCCTCCTCCTCCTCCTCCTCCTCCCTCCTCCTCTCCTCCTCCTCCTCGCTCCTCTCCTCCTCCTCCACCTCCTCCTCCTCCTCCTCCTTCTCCTCTTTCCCTCCTCCAACTCCCTCATTCTCCTCCTCCTCCTCCTCCTCCTCCTCCCCTCCTCCTCCTCCTCCCCCCCCTACTCCTCCTCCTACTCCTGTTCCCTACTCTCCTCCGCTCTCATCATCATCTCATCATCCTATCTCCTCCCCTCTCCTCCTAACCCTCACTCCTCCTCCTCCTCATTAGCAACTTTCCTACCAACTCCTCTCTCCACCTCCTCCTTCTTTCCCCTCTTCCTCCTCCTCCTCCTCCTCCTCCTCCTCCTCCTCCTCCTCCTCCTTGTCATCCTCCTCCGCCTCCTCACCCCTCTCCTCTTCCTGCCCTCCATCGGCCCACAACGGTCTGCAAACCTTCTCCCACCGTTACGCACGGAACCTGCGACTGAGCAGCTCCCGTCCTAACATGAGTCGGAGCGTCCTGGATCCCACCAGCCCTTCGGGTTAAGGTGGCCGAACGACTTCTTCAAAAAACCCTCTTCCAACAAAATCCTCTGCCAAAAGCCCTCTTCCAGAAAACCAGCCAGCCTCTTCTAAAACCCTTCTTCCATTCGGGAAGGGGTACCATCCTCCTGCCCTCCCTTCGGTTTTCTGGTGTGGACCGCGATGTGTTGAGGGTCCGCTTCGTCCAAGATGGCTCCAAGGGGGCCCCCGATGCCCGAAGATGGCGTCCGAAGCAGCTGAAGATTGCCGAAGATGGCTCGAGATAGCGTCCGAAAATAACTCCAAGAGGCCGAACGAGGGCCACAAGACGGATGTAAGTTCGCTCGGAGCTCCCACACGACCCCCAAGAAGCCCAAATCATTCAGGAACCTACAGTACATCAATGGTGTGCCATCTCACCTTTAAGCTTCCGATGTGCTGTGGGGGCCTGAAGATGGCCCAAAAATGGCCAAGAGAGGCCCAGGAGGTCCCCTCGGCAGCCCCAAGAGCGCCCAGGATTGGCCCAAGAGCGCCCCAGGAGCGCCCCAAGAGGCGATGTTGACGGCTAAGAGGGGGGGGGAATCGGGGACCTCCGCCCCTGCATAAGCATCGTCGTCGTCGTCGTCGGCCTTGTTGTCGCCCCCTCCTTTTCGTTTTCCCATCCTTGTCACCCTTCTGGATCTGGGCGGGTGGCAGATGATTCTAGATCGAAGAAGGGAAACGGCATACACATGCGCTTTCCCCGCGCAGATCTCTTGGACCGGCGATGGGCCCCTCTGGCAGCGCCTCTAGCGCCGCCCCTGGCGCGCTCCGCGCGGCAGGGAGGGGGGGTCCAGCGCCAGGAGAAGCCCGCGCGGGGCTCCGGAAGCGCATGGGCATGCCGCTGTCCTGCTTCGATCTGGAACCGTCCCCCCCCCCGCCCATAGCCAGAAGGGCGGCAGGGACGGTGACCACGACCAGGAGGGGGCGACGACGACGACGACGACGACGACGACGACGACGACAAAGGCGACGACAAAGGCGACGGCGGCGACGACCTGGACGGGGACAGCGGCTGCGAGGACGATGGCGACGGAGACGACGGCGTCGACGACAAAGTGCGACAGGACCGGGAGAGGGGCAGGGGGGGAAACGAGGAATCCGACCAGCCCTCTGATCGCGTTAGAAGGCAACTCCCGGGAGGTCTTCGCAGGAACGGCCGGTGAATGTCTAGTCAGGTTTAGGGGCTAGTAAGGCCGATCAGCTAAGGCCAGGTGAAGCCCAGGATTTAGCTGGAAAGAAAGGGCCAAGCTGGATTACCAGGATGATGCCGGACTCGGCCACATGAGGCCAGGTTCGACCACGGATATACAAGCGCGGATGCTGAATTTAACCTCCCAAGAGTTGCATCCTGAGCCCGCAAGGATGGGTAGCCTAGCAGGTCGGCTCTGCCACTCCTCCCTCTTCCCCTTCGGAGGGGGGTCTGCAGCTGCTCCTCCTTACTCTACGGACACCACCCCCCCGGTCGAGTGCCCGGCGGACTGGAACCACACGTTCCCCCCAATCACTCGGGAGGAAGAAGTAGCAACGACACGCCGCCGTCTGCGGGCCCGTTGGCGTGTCGCTCCGCTGCTGGTGCCCGAGCATGTTGCGTGCCTCCACCACGTCATGGTGGTGGAATCCCCACGGCGGCGTGTCACTGATACTGCTTTTGCTGCCCCAACCACCCACCCCACCACACACACACACACACACATCCACACACACACACACGCACGCACTGGCATCCAACGAGTCGGAGTTACAGCTTGCTTGCAAAATGGCCCCCAATGGGTATCGTTTAACCGATCCCCATCCCCAGCGGCGTGGCCTGGGCCCCGCTCCCCGATTTACCCCTCTGGATGGGGATATAGGTCGTTCCCTTCGGGTTTCGAGGGGTGTATCCCTAACTGGGGGGGGTAACTTTGTGGGGGTCTCGAAAGGGATGGGGATGGGGATAGGGATTGGTGAAACGATACCGACCCCAGAGGTTTGGAATCTCTCCCGGGGGCCGGGCTTTGAAAATTCCATCCTGAATCGACTGTTCGACCGCCCTGGGGGCCCCCGGAAGCCGAAAACTGCAGAAGAAATGCCGCTGCGCATGTTCCCGTAGCGCGGCGAATTCGGGGCACCCACCTGCCACGCAAAGCACGTGTTGCAGCTAAACTTGACCGAGTGCGGGCACATAATTATCATGTTGGCTCTACTCCTGAAAGGAATGGCCGTGTGCGATGACACTATCCGATACGCGGTGGCACACGATCTCCGAACGACATACCAAAACTGCCAAAAGATTCAGGGTGCACACGCCGTACACCATACTGATCACCGTCACTGAGCATTGCCGGTTGCAGGGAGCGTACGGGCGCCATACCTGCCGACCGTGACGCCACGCGCACTGACACGAGTAGCGCGCTCTCGGCGCACCGCTCACAAGGCGTAGCTGGCGCGCCTGAGCCTGGCATGTGCTCTGGGCCCCGATGGTTGTCCAGAGGATGGTGGCCACCGCCTAGTCAGCGTGCTACCATGAGGAACGACAACGAAGCAACGAGAGGGCCCTTCCACCACGGCAGGCCTTGGCCACGAGCAGCTTCCCCGATTTAGCCACGGGAGCCCCCCCGCACGAGGCCGAAGAGGCCTCAGCGCCCCGACTGCATGCTGAACATCAGGGCGCTGCAGGTGGGGCGGCGCCAGTGGACAAGCCCACAAGAAGCAGACAAAACCTTCCCGGAAGCGCGGCATGGTGGTGATGGAGGCGACGCCAGCCACTCCCGTCGTCAAGGCTGCCGACGCGAAGGCCACCCCCTCAAAAAAACAATAGCTTTCTAATGATCCATTCCGCTCCAAAAAAGAATCGTCTGAGGGCGCGTCTGCCCGCGGAGGGATCCGGGCCGTTCCGCACATCTGCTAAGGCTCCCCACTTCGCGCTCCGCGCTCCGCGGAGCGCGAGAGCGCAAATGATTCCGCGCTCTCGCGCCGCCCCCCCAAAGGAAGAAAAGGAGGAGGACGAGGAGGAGGGGGAGGAGAAGGAACGAGGACAGGCGAAGCGCGAGGCGCGAACCACTTCGCGCCCTCGTGGGGAGCCCTTTTGGCACCTGGGTCGGGGACTGCCGCCGGCTGCCGCCGAGGCCCGAGGCCGGAACACAGAGGGGGGGCCGGGGGGAGGCAGGGCGGGAGAGCGCGGGCGAGTCTCCGGGGCCACGCCTGCCCCGCCCCCCGCGGAGTCTGGAGGCGGGGCGCGAGCGGCCAGGGGTCAGGTCGGGCATGTCCCCCTGCAGGCGGAGCTGGGGCGACAAATGAAAAAAAATCGCATAAAGATACTCGACAAGTGTCAAACCTACTCAATAAAGAATCGTCCCGAGGCTATTTTTCTTACTATCTTTGAATTGGCCTCCCGTAGAGGGACAGGCCCGACGTAAGGCTAGGGCGTCCAAGGTGGTCCACGATAGCTGGGTTAGGAGGCAACTCCTGAAGGGTCTTCGCAAAAACGATGAAGGGCTCTGAAGCCCGATACAGACAAAAGTAGGGAGCTCGGAAGGGTCCGGTGATCTGTTCCTGTGGAAAAAAAAACCTAGCGCGGCAGACGACAAAGCACCGAAGGGGCGAACGCCACGCGCTGAGAGACGGAGCGTCAACCCGCTGGGGCACAGCCGCCAGGCGAGCCGAGGAGCCGTCTGGCGCGCCACCAGGCGAAGCTACCTGGCGACGAGCAACTTTGGTGCACTCGGGTTCAATCGGAAAAACACGAGGGTACGCCAGAACAGCCATAAGGCACCCTTTGGTGCACACCCCAGAAACCCCCAACAAAAAGCAAGCAAAACGAGTATACCAAAAAACAAAGAAAAAACTCTACCATCCCTCAGACTCTGTTATATGGCTGCCCTCTCGCAGCGGCGCCGGCGCCGACCCTCAATCGCGCCATTGTCATTGATTATTCGCCCGCCTCCCCCATGCCCATCAGCACCCGCCGCCGTCGAGGAAAAAAAATGCTTTGGGGCGAAACACATTACTGTACTGATCCATGCCCCCGAAAAAAGGAGGCCATGAAGCCGGATCCGCCCAAATGGAGCCCAGGGTTGGTGTGAACCGAGCGGAAGCAGGCGAACTGAACGCGACGCTGGCGGATTACGCCTGCCTTCGACCACGGATCTACCAGCGCCGATGCTGAATGAAACCTCCGAGAAGTTCCACCCTGAAGAAACGTTCACACCCTCGCACCTCCCCTAGGAAGCAACTACTGGGAGGTTTCGTCGGAAAGATTGAGGATTACGCTAAGCCCCAATTGGGAGCTGTTACGCCGGAGTTGGCCTCGGATTACGCGAAATTAAGCCAGATTAAGCGGGCTTAAGCGGGATCAAGCGGGATTAAGCGGGATTGAGCCGGATTAAGCCGGATTTCGGGCCAGGGCAAAATCAGAATTTGACCTCCCAGGAGTGGCACCCGCAGCTCCCCCGCACTGCGGCTGGGCGGAGGGCCCCGCTGATGGACCCCGTCCACTTGGAGGCCGGCGGCTGGGGGGCGGGCGGGCCGCGGCTGCAGGCGGCTCGCGGAGGGCGCGGCGTCGGCGGCAGAGAGGACGACGTCCGAGGGCAGGATGGAGGGGGGGGAGGAGGAGGAGGAGGAGGAGGAGGAGGAGGAAGGAGGAGGGAGGAGGAGGAGGAGGAGGAGGAGGAGGAGGAGGAGGAGGAGGAGAGGGAGGAGGAGGAGGGAAGGATGAGGATGGGAGGAGGAGGAGGAGGAGGAGGAGGAGGGGAGGGGAGGAGGAGGAGGGAGGAGGAGGAGGAGGAGGAGAGGAGGAGGAGGAGGAGGAGGAGGGGAGGAGGAGGCGAGGAGGAGGAGGAGAAGGAAGGAGGGAGGAGGAGGAGGAGGAGGGAGGAGGAGGAGGAGGAGGAGGAGGAGGAGGAGGAGGAGGAGGGAGGGAGGAGGAGGAGGAGGAGGAAGGAGAGGAGGGGGGGAGGAGGAGGAGGAGGGAGGAGGAGGAGGAGAGGAGGAGGAGGGAGGAGGAGGAGTGAGGAGGAGGAGGAGGAGGCGGAGGAGGAGGAGGAGGAGGAGGAGGAGGAGGAGGAGGGGGAAGGGGGAGGGGGGGGGAGGGGGAGGGGGAGGAGGAGGAGGAGGAGGAGGAGGAGGAGGAGGAGGAGGAGGAGAGGAGGAGGAGGAGGAGGAGGAGGAGGAGGAGGAGGAGGAGGAGGAGGAGGAGGAGGAGAGGAGGGAGGAGGAGGAGGGAGAGAGGGGGAGGGGGAGGGGGAGGGGGAGGGGAGGGGGAGGGGGAGGGGGGAGGAGGAGGAGGAGGAGGAGGAGGAGGAGGAGGAGGAGGAGGAGGAGGAGGAGGAGGAGGAGGAGGAGGAGGAGGAGGAGGAGGAGGGAGGAGGAGGGAGGGAGGAGGGAGGAGGAGGAACCATTGCAAACCCAAGACTCATCGACGATGTTGGAATAAACTTCCCCCCCAGCTCCCACCAGGCCCCTACAAGGATTCATTCCCACTGAAGGAAGTGCACCGTTGGGAGACCATTTGAAGATCCTAAAGCGTGAACAATACTCGCGGGACTTCACGGCCACGAGTGAAATTGACTGTTGCGCCTCAACGACCCTGAACCGTGCCAGAACACCATTCCTGGGACTTCAGCACAACGAATCCGCATAAACGCTGCGTCCTGGCAACCCCGAACCGTTACAGGACACCCACTGTGGCAAATGAACCATTGGAATCCGTGAAACCTTTTGTAAATGATTAAAACGAATGCGCGCCGCGCTTAGGCGAAAGCCACAATTTGATAATGGCACACTCTCGAACCGCTAAACTCTGGCACATCATTAAGAAGAGTGCGCGCGGCGCTGAGGAGAGAGCCACATGTTGAAAACCACCCGCCCTTAATCCGTGAAGCTCTTGCACATGAGTAAAACGAATGCACGCAGCGCTAAGCGAGAGCCACCACCCGCCCTCAATCCATGAAGCCCTTGCACATGCTTAGGACGAATGCGCGCAGCGCCAAAAACGGAGCCACACTTTGAAAACGGCCCGCCCTCGATCCGCAAAACTGCTGCAAAGTTTTGAAACGAATGTGCGCGGCGCCAAAGCGGAAGCCACATGCTGAAAGCCGCCCTCCCTCCATCCGCGAAACTCCTTGCCGTTTTCAGAAGCGAGTGTGCGCGGCGCAAGAGCGAGAGCCACATTCTGGAGACCGCCCGCGCTTCATCGGTAAAGCTACTTCAGGATCATGAAGGGTAAAGAAGGCTCGTTCGAAACGCCGGGCCCGCCCTTTCGACCAGCCTCGGGGTGCGACAGGGAGAATGTATCTCCCCGGCACCTTGAGCCCTGGAGTGCTCCTCTCTGGACCCCAGAAGCCCTCTCTCTGGAGCCCCAAAGCCCCTTTTCCTGGGCCCCCAGAGCTCCTCTTTCTCTCTCGGCCCCCAGAGCCCCTCGTTCTGGGACACCAGAACCTCCTCTCTCTCTATGTATATGTCTATGCTTTGTTCTCTCTCTCTCTCTCTCTCTCTCTCTCTGGTTCCCCAGAGCCCCTCCCTCTGGAAGCCCAAGGCTCCTCCCCCTGCTCAAGTACACCAGAGGCTCTCTCCCTCTCCCTCTCCCTCTCTCTATCTCTCTCTCTCTCTCTATCTCTCTCTCTCTCTCTCTCTTGCTACATATGCGTATGTTCGTCTCTCTCTCTCTCTCTCTCTTTCTATATATCCCTCTCTCTCTCTTTCTCTCTCTCTCCTATGGTTCTCTATCTCTCCCTCTCTCTCCCTCTCTTTCTCTTTTCTCGCTCTCTACTTCTCTCTCTCTCTCTTTCTCTGTCGCCTTCTTTATGTATCCCTCTGCTTTCTATCTCTCGCTCTCTCTCTCACACTCTCTCTCTCTCTCTCTCTTTCCCTCTCTCTCTCTCTACATAGTGTGTATATATATGTACATACATATACATATGGATTGCTATATATCGCTGCTTGTGTGTCTCTCTCTATATATATATACACACCTATATAGATCGGTTAATATTGACCTGCCTCCATATCTCTCTCTCTCTCTCTCGGTCGGTTTGTGTTGTCCCTTTCTCTCTCTCTCTCTCTCTCTCTCTCTCTTTTCTCTCTCTCTCTCTCTCTGACCCTCTGCGCACCGCTTGCGCGACGTGAAGGGCGCGGGCCCTCGACGCCACGCGCTCCTTCGGGGCCGAGCGCGGGGCTCTCTCTCTCTCTCTCTATTATCACTCTCTCTCTCTCTCTGTTTCTCTCTCTCTCTCTCTCTATCTCTATCTCTTTATATATAACTATAATATCACACACACACCCTCTCTCTCTCTCTCTGTGTCATTATGTATGTCTCTATGCTTCTCTCTCTCTCTCTCTCTCTTGGTTTCTCTTCCTCTCTTTCTTTCTTTCTCTCTCTCTCTCTCTATCGCTCTTTCTCTCTCTCTCTCTCTCTCTTTCTCTCTGATGCCACCGAGCCTATATTCCCTCAGACCCCAGAGACCCTGCCCAAGATGGTCCAAAATGATCTCCAGCACGCTTCCAACAGGCCCCTAGACCGCTCCAACGCGGCCCGAAGTGACCACGGAGTTTCCCGGGGACGTCCCAACGAGGCAGACGAGTTTCAAACAACTTTGCGGGTAAATGTTTGAGGGCTCCGCGCGCTTTCACTTCCGATGGGTTCTCGGGGCCTCAAAAACTCGCCGAACGCGTTCCACTATTCGCAAAGTGTTTACTCGCAAACGTCCGAAAAACACCTGTCTGCTTTGATGTTGTTTATCGTAGATCCCCAGCGGGGGATCCAGGCCATTTGCGAGTGGCTACTTTGCGAGTAGTGGAACGCGCTCGTCGAATGATGGTCCCAAAGCGTCCCGGCATGGCCCCTAGAGACGTCCAGGAAGGTCCCAATACGGCACCGAGAGCGCCCCCAGAACGCCCCCAAGGAGGGCCCCAGGAGGCGACGCAGGAAGGCCCCGAAGGGGAGGACTGTAGCCCACCGCCCCCCGTCCTCCATGCGCCGCTGGGGGTCCCAAGAAGGCCCTAAGAGAACCCCAAACAAGGCCCACGAGGTCTTCGAAATAGCAACAAGAGAAGCCCACGGCCCACGATGGCCCCACAAGGCTCCCAACACGCTCCCAGAACGAAAGCTGTCGTCGTCGTCGTCGATACCGCCGCCGCCGCCGCAGCCACCTGCTTCGTCGTCCCCATATTAATGTTCTTGCTGCCCCTCGCCCCCACCTCCTCGTCCATCTCCTTTTCGCATTCCTCCGTCACTATCTCTTTCTGTTTCTCCTCCGCTTCCTAGTCCGCCTTCCTTCCCTGCCTAGAATTAACCGACGAACGGCTACCCACATATTTGTTGCACTGCGTGCCTTCACAATTCCATGATCAAGGCAATTCGCCAGGGAATCATTTCTGGATGGGCTGGCGGGGATACGCACGTCAAGGATTTCCCTGCACGTCATCACGTGTCCCCCCATCCCACTCGGCACTGTCGTGGTCACTGCCACATGCGCATACAAGCATCGCATCATCCCAACTCCCCTTCCCACCTTTACCCCCCCCTTTCTACATCATTCCCTTCCTGGTCCTCATTGTCGCGCACTGTTGCGGCCCCCATTCCCCTCCCTCCTCGCCTCGCCCACCCCCCCCTCATCCTCATCCCGCGGCGGGGTCGGGGGACGAAAAGGGGGGCGCCAGAAGTCGCGCCCCTGTCCTCCTGTGTGTCAGGTCCTCCTTTTGAACCCGCGGCGCCGCGCGCCTCCTCCTCCTCCTCCTCCTCCTCCTCCTCCTCCTCCTCCTCCTCCTCCTCCTGCTCCTCCTCCTCTTCCCGCCTCCTTCCCCTCCTCCTCCTGCTCCTCTTCCCTTCCCCCCCTCCCCCCTGGCCAATTTCGGCGGTGGACAAACCTCCCTTTAGCAAACCTCCCCTTAGAGAAAACGGTCTGGGACCGAAACCGACGGATCTGGACCCACAAAAATGACGGCCGCGACGCCCTCTCGCGAACCGAAAACGGCCAATTCCTGAATCGATGGGTCAGGGTAGGAGGTCTATCCACCTCCGACACTTTCGGCGCGCCCCATCGCGCGCTTCCTCCCCCCAAATGGAAGTGCGCCTCCGGTCCCGGCCGGGGTTTCCACCTTCCTCACCCCGCCAACGTCAGCGCGCCCCTCACGTGTTTCCTCTCCCCGCAGGGAGCTCGGGACGGCCCCGACGGAGGCACCCGAATAAGAACGTTCCCGCACCCACTTCGGCACGCCGCTCCCGCGCTCCATGCCGCGGGGAAGGGGCTGCCTGCACGGCAATTTCGGCACCCCCTGCAACAGTTCCTGCCCCCGCGCGGAAATGGGGAAGCCTCGGCGCAAAACCGCACGCGCGTACGCATCGCTGGATAAACCGAAGACATGGTTACGGGCTATAACACCAAAGTCTCCCCAGGTGCCAGCCCACAACCAGACTTCTATACGCGCAAGCCCGCTCAATGTGACAAGCGAACGACCGCCGCCTTCAGCCACGCGAGCAACTCCAATAGAAGGAAAACCAATGAAACATTCAACATCAAACGCATCGTCCCATCTGCAGGAAAATCCAACAAACACAGGCACAAGTTGTTCTACCCCTCGCAGTGCTGGCGGGAAAACAAAGCAGCAGAGGATTTTGCTGCAATGCCAGACAACGCGGGCGTTAACATGTGCACTTCCACCTTACACTGTCAGCTCAGCAGGGAGCTACGCGCGGCACCCAGAAAACGGCGTGATACACTCGCGCGCAACTGCTCCATTCGCGCTCGGACATCTGGCGGGCACCCCGCGCGAGGGCGGGTCAACCAGCAGTCGTTCGGCAACCCCGACTCTATAGAATCCGATACAGACCCGACAGAAACCGTATAGGCTGGTACACAGCTTCGACACGGACCCAGCACGATATATAGAGAGCCGGCGCGAACTGCATAGGACCCTGTACAGATCCGACGTGGGCTGTATAGGACCCTGTACAGAGCCGATACGGACTGTAAAGGCTGGTGTGACAGGTGTGCAGATCCGATACGGACTATACAGGATCCTATGCAGAGCCGATACGGATTGTAAAAGCCCGCATACATACCCGATATGGGATGTGCAGGGTTCCACACAAAACTGATAAGGACTCGATGGGATCCTACACAAAGCCGATATGGACCCGATCGGATGCGATACAAAACCGAAACACAACGCATGGGATCCCATACATATCCGGTACGGAATGTATGGGATCCTGTACATATTCGATACAAACGGCATAAGACCCAATACAGATCCGATACGGAATGTACAAGGTCCTGTACATATCTGGTACGGCTTGAATCGGATAGCACAAACGGGCAGACCGTCCTGAACAAAAACCGAACCCCTTTTGATGCCCGCTGCGACCGCCGCCAGGAGCGCCAAAACAGGCCTGGTTTATCGCTTCGGAGTTGGATGTTGTGGAACGAAGCCCGAGGAGGCGAGTTACTGAAGCGTGCGTCCTGCACGAATCAGCGAGGAGGTCTCGAGCGATAGCGCGATTCCCAAGTGAATCGCAAGAAACGCCAAAGCGAGGGCGCGATTCCTAAGCGTCGAGGGCGCGGCGTCTGAATAAATTGGGAGGAATTCCCACGCGAGAGCGCGATTCCTGCTTACATTGTGAGGAGGTCCCGCGCGAGAGCGAGATTTGGGAATACACTGTGAAGAAATATGAAGCGGGAGCCGCAATTGTTGTAGACCGGGGGCCAGGGACCCAGTTTGGTGACCCTCGATTTTCCTTGTAAAAAAACAGGGTGCGCGCCCTGGAAGGAGCACGTAAATTGAAAAAGAAATGGTCTCTATTAAGATGGCAACAGCAGCAACAACCAGCACCACCATCACCACCATCATCAACACCACAACAAACAACAACAGCAACATAACAACAACAACAACAACAACAACAACAACAACAACAACAACAACAACAACAGCAACAGCAACAACAACAACAACAACAACAACAACAGCAGCAACAACAACAACAACAACAACAACAACAATCATTTTACCCGAACGCGTGGTGTTCTCCCCAGTGCCAGGGTTTTCATACGACACCAGGCAATACCCCCACTTCGTGGGGGGCATTACAAGCTCTACCAAATATCCAAACGACTCTTCGCGACCACCCAAACCCAGCTTCCCGCCCTATGACGTTGGGACACTTCACTTCGTGGCGTGCGGACGACCGTGGCTACTACACTGGCGTGGGGCCCCGCGGCCGACGAGATTTCGGCGTGCGCGCGCGAAGAAAAAACGAATGTGTCCCGCATGGTATTATTTGACAGGGATGATGGCCCTGGCAGGTGCGCAACCGTTGTCGCAGAAGTTCGAAAAAGTTGCTCGCAAAAGCCCGTTTGACAGAAATGTTTAAAAAGTGTTGGGTTTCCTACGAATCCGCAAGAGCGCGCGGGATGAGATTTTGACATTTTTTTGTTGAAAAACCATTGGTTTTTTGATGTTTTTATGTTAAAATCGCTCCGAACACTAAGCTTTTGGAAGGATTTCGTCTTGCGCGCGCGAATGTCCACTTTACCTTATTTTTTGCAAGGGATTCTTGAAATTTGATTATATTAGAACAAGAAATGTCATTTTATAGTGTTTTTTGCAAGGGAAAACGGATTACAACAAAACAACCGGATCTTGATCACACTCGAATTACCTGAGGCTTCCTCACGAAAATGATGAAAACGTGGCTGCGGCCTAGGCGCGGCGGGGGGGGCGCGCACCAGGGGGCCCAACAATAATTATTCTTTAGAATTAATAATGTTCAACAACAACAACAACAACCACAACAACAACAAACATCATGTTAAGACTGTTCGCTCTTACATGCTCGCGGGCCATTAACACGTATATCCTAAACCCTCGATAACCACCATCTTCGTCTTTGATCGTACCCCCTTGGGGGGGCATATCTTTGATACCTGCAACGCGTATTTCGTGCAGCCCATAAGGCAGGGGGAGAGACGACGGCTGAAAGGAAGGGACAAGGGCGAGGGAGGAGGATGAAGCACGAAAGACAGTAGCAGGAGGGGGGCTAGGAGCAGAAACACGTGGCAGAACCAGACGAGCACGGCCTGGTGACCTCTCGCTTTCGCTTGTGATAAGCCTGGCGCGAGCCCTCGGAGAAGCACTTGAATTGAAAAAACAATGTGCCCCAGAGGGGGGATCAACAGTAGTTTTCCATTAGGAATGAGATATCACCATCATCAACAACAACATCAACATCATCATAATCATCATCATCATCATCACCACCACCCTCATCATCATCATCATCATCATCATCATCATCATCATCATCATCATCATCATCATCATCATCATCCTCATCCTCATCCTCATCCTCATCTTCATCTTTATCCTCATCCTCATCCTCATCATCCTCATCATCATCATCAGCCTTATCATCATCATAATCAGCACCATCATCACCACCACCACCACCATCATCACCATCAACATATCATCATCAGAATCAGCACCATCATCATCACCACCATCAGCATCAGCATCAGCATCAGCATCAGCATCATCATCATCATCATCATCATCATCATCATCATCATCATCATCACCATCAGCATCATCCCCTCCTTCCCACCACGGCGGGGAGAGGCGCCACGGCCACGCCGCCGCCCTCGCCGGCGTGCAGCGGCTCGAAGTCGACCAGCGGTGCGTCGCTCCAGCGGGCGCCCAGGTTCGCGCGAACCCTGCCGCCAGAAGAGCCAGACGACCACGACGACGACGACGACGACGACGACGACGACGACCACGACCACGACCTCGACCACGACGACAACGACGACGACACTGACGACGACGAAAACGACGACGAAAACAACGACGAAAACGACACCGACGACGACGACGACGACGATAACATTTTTTTATTTGGACTCGGCTTGACCGCAAAGGCCGCCTCCCCGCACATCTCTTCAGTCCCTGCCGATGGAGCCTCACTCAATGCAGATACCTGTAGCACACATTACGTCTGAAAATTGGGATTCCGAGCTGAGAGAGATCGCCTGTCCCCTGCAGAGCGGCGAACACAGCAAGTGCTAGCCGAAGCCCCGACACTTCGGCGGAAAATGAATCTGTTGCCTGGGGTTCCCACGTCCCCCCGAAAGCCGCGACCTCCCAGTCGCCGCTCCCCTGGGAGACCCGGAGAGTGAAACCGCCCGCGCTCCGCCCGCACCCGCGCCACCCCCCGTCCGAGTGGGCCAAACAATTGTGAGGCGCAGCTAACAACTCATCAATGCGAGGGTGGAGGCATAAGAAACCTCGGCCTGCATCTAAAACTGCATTACACAAACGATCAGCCTCTTGATTCTGGTGGCGGGGCCGCCACAAAACGGGAGCTTCGATCGGATCCGGAGGTCTCCACCCATCGGTCACGCTCTGGAGCAAACAGTCAGCTAGAGGTGAAAGTTGTGAGAGCCGTTCCCATTGGACGAACGACGAGCCACTGAGGGCTTGCGCTAAAGCTTCGTTATCGACAACAAATCTGAAAAAATGAGTGGAGGAGGAAGGATCGGGCCAGGACGAATCGGAGGAAAGGAGGGGAGGAATGAGATCAAAGAACAAGCGGCCCTCAGAAACGAAGAAAGTGTCATCCCCGAAGTCCCAGTCGCCGGTGCCCGCCCCTCCCGTCGTAACGCCTGCTCGCTGCTCCGTGTCGTCGCGAAGAAGCCGTCGTCGTTTGCAATGTCGCCCTGCCTCCACCTTCCCCTCCTCCGCCTCCCCCTCGTCCTCCGACTGCTTGCGTTTAGCGTGGGTCCCCCGTGGATCGCCCCGACGAGCCGCAGCAAGTTTACGAACCTGGTCACGATGGACGGACACATCTCTATTCCAACCAGGCAGGTGCCATTTGATGCAGATGCGATCGATGAAGGACCATTCCTGGTTCTTCCACTCCCCGGCGCCATTCATCACCTTGATTTCCCAATCAGGGACGGCTGCGTCCCAGAAGTCCTCTGGCTGCGGTGCAGGGGGGCCTGGCCGTCGATACCGCCACTCCCCTGCGTCATCGCGGCGCAGACTGGGGGTCCAGGAAGCGCACGCCTGTGCCGTAACCCTGCGGTCGCCTCTACGGTATAGAGACAACTGGCGAATGGGGAATTCTGGTGTGCCAGACTTGTCGGAACCCCAACTCCAATGCATGGACGCATACCTCCATCGATGAAGACGCTGGAGCCATTTATGGTGAACTTGAGGTATTGCCCAGAATGCAAAGCGGCCTTCGAGAAGACGCGCTGTGCGGTAGTTGTAGCCTTGCAGACCCTCCCCTGGCAGAAACTTCAATTTCAAAGCCCGTCGTAGATGGTTGTCTTCCCAGGCACGCGCCTTCTGCAGACGGTCTTGCGTGGGTACCCAAGACGCGCAATCGTAGAGCAATGAGGTGGTGGGCCCTCTCGAGAATGCCCGGACTTTCCCTTCCCAACTGGCGTTGGGATTATGAAGGCGTCGATGGATTTTTCCAACGTTCCCCTCCGCCTTCAGAAACCGATGATCCCAGGAAGCCACTGTATCCCCCGCCCTGTTCAGCATGGTGCCGAGTAGGACGGCTTCGTCCACAACTGGAAACTGAAGAACTCCCTGTCCGTGCGTCGGTACTTCCACGACGGGCGGCTGCTGATCGACTCCCATCCCGCAGAGCACTACACTTTCCTTCATCTTGATGCGGAAGCCGTTCCTGTGCAGAGCGCTGGCCGTGTCGGAAATCATCGTTTGGAGCTGCTCCGTGGTCCTTGCACACAGTATCAAATTGTCCGCCCATACTAGCAAATTCAAGCAGAGGTCGTCGATGGAAGCCCCCAGGCCGGTCGCTTCCCACTGCGTGACAACGGGGCCGAATATGTAAGTCAGAAGGCAATTGAAGAGCATGGGCGTCTCGACTCCCCCCTGTCGCCCGCCTTTGAGATAGGGGAACCTGCCACTAGCCCCGACTCCTGATATGTACATGTCACCCTCGAGACCTGATAGCTCCCTCAAGATCGCCACCACCAGGGACGCCGGAATGCTCATTGATAGCAATGCATCTGAGACCAACTGATGCAACATATTGTCGAACGCAAACTCAATGTCCAGGAACGCGAAAACATACGGGTGTTTCTTGAACTTGTTAGAGATGGCTAAAACCCTCCTGACGATGTCCACCAGGTGCAACGTGGAAACCCCTGGAGTAAAACCAAATATCCTGACTCTGGTTTGCTGCGTGAAACGTCGAATCGCGTACCCCACAGATTTTAAATACCATTTCTGCATATTCGGGGACTTGGCGACGCACCTCCAGTCGGAAAAAGCTTGGGGCCTAAGCTGCTTGGGCAAACCAGTGAGGTCTATGAGCTTCCAGAACTCCCCGTGGCCCTTCCCCGTGACGAAATAGCTGGCGAACTTAATGAACAACTCTACGACGACAAGGAAAGGCAACATCTTAAGCATTTCGCCTACGACCCCGTCCCTGGCAGGCGCTGTGCCGGTGGACATGGCACCCCGGGCGGCGAGGAATTCCATGAAGGTGAAGCGAGTGGGCCCACAACGACGTCTGATGTGGTTATCCTGAGCTTCATTGATTGCAATCGCCTCTAAACGCATCGTTCGTAAATCCTGAGCTGCGTCGCTATTGCCAGCATCGCAATAGCGGTCAGCACCAAAATGACGTAGCAAATCTGGCCAACGGGAATGGTCTGCGCAGAAGTCTCCAAATGAGGGCTGGTGGGCAACAGGCACGGGAATCCGAGGAGGGAGCCGGGTGGACATCCCCCCCTGCCCTGAGTTCACGAGGGCGAGATCCTGGTCACCCCGTTGCCGTCTGCGTCTCTTGCTAATCTGATTGTACCTGCGCCGCATCGTTCGGTCGATAACCCCACGCATCGAGTCGGATCGGATGCGCAACAATAAAGCCTTCTCCTCGGCAGAACGTTGTCGGCCCAACCAGAGTCTGGTACTCGCATTCGTCGCGGAGATCGAACTCGCCGCATGGCCAATGTGATGTTCCCAATCCGTGATTTCCCCGCCTGGGAAAAAGGACCGAAAGCGTCGCAACGGCGGCGTCGGTGTCGTCGCGGCGGCGGGTCGTCGTAACGGCAGCGGCGGCGTCGTAACGGCGGCGGCGTCGGTGTCGTAACGGCGGCGGCGGTGTCGTAACGGCGGCGTCGGCGTCGTAACGGCGGCGTCAGCGTCGGCGTCGACGTCGCGCAGATGACGAGGAGGGGGATGAAGAGGAAGAACAGGATGTGGAACAATAGTGTTTTCATGACGCACAATCTCTGAAAGAGCTTCGCATCCTCCTCAGTGTCAGGCTTCCAGCCCTTCTGCGTAAAAGGACGGGCGTGGTACCGCATCACGTTGTGCTCAAACCCGATGCCCCCCACCACCATAACATGATCGGATTTCAATGCCTGCGGGGTATTGGGAGAGACGTGCGTGTGATCCAGAACGTGCCAAGTAGCGTGCCCCCCATCGAGAGGAAGGCCCAGATAATCGATTTGAGATTCGTTTCCCCTTGTATTCCTCCATGTCACTGGGCTGCTTTGCAGGTTTCGATCACAGGCCTCAGCGAAAGTGTTTACGAGCACAGTGCGCCTGGCCAACAAGAAACGACATAGACGAGCGATCTTGGTCTTGGAGTGCCCTGCGTGTGCTTCAGAGACCCAGGACCCCGTCAGGTCAGGTATGTTTCCAGGTAGAGTCAAATTAGCGTCTAAACCAATAACCCATCGTTTGACTGGCGGGTTTGTGCGTTCCCATTTGGCACATTCCCCCTCCGCTCCCTCCAACGTGTCCTCCCAATAATCGTTCGCGCTGGGATTGTTCCCAGGAGCTAAATGCATACTAATGTATCCGCACTCACCACACTGCAACATGCATAAATACTTGTCGGAAAAGCGCCGATGTATCAGGTCTCGCCAGCTTCCCGGGACTGCGATGGCGCAGTCCTCCCCCTTCTGCGAGCGGAGCGCATAGCCGGAGAACTCCCCGTCCTCCCACTTCGGCACCTCTTGCAGCAGCATCGCGACCTGTTTCCGCACGCTCTTCCGGACCTTCTTGAAGAAGGCCGCCCTAGTAGAAGCAGCTTTGCGCCTCAAATTCGCAGTCAGAGCCCACAATTCTGTGAGCTCTTGGAGTTTAGGCTCCACTCGGCACCCCTACTTCCTCATCAGCAAGACAAGGCGTTCCTTGCTCCACCCCAGGGTCTGTAGCACCTCCGTGTCCCAGACCACCGAGGCGTTCGCGTCCACTCCAGCGATCCTGTGAGAGGTCCCATCCAACTTGCCCACTTCGACAGACAGAGACTTCTGCCAATCTTCCTTGACCACGTAGCCGTCCATCTTCGCCTGCGCCTGGATCGCGTCCACCAGGGAGCCGTACGTGCGGTAGCGCATCATCCTGATAGGGTGCTGCTCGGCGTTGATCTTCGGCCACAGCTCCACCCCCGCAGTCGTGCGGATGGCCAGGTTCTGGCTGGTCATCGTCTCGCGCATGGCGTCTTTGATGCTCTCCACGTGGGCCGGGTTTACGGGGATCTCTACTTTGTAGATGTCCTCCGTGGTCCTCGCCTTGAGGCCACCGAGCTCTGAAGCTTGAGTCCCAAGGTGCGTCTTGATGGAGTTCACCCAGTTGCGGACAGCCGTGAAGTTGACCTTGTGGGTGTCCTTGTCTTTGAACTCACAAATCTTTATGACGATATTCGAAGGCTTCCAGTCTCCAGTAGATGACCCACCACCGGCGCTCGAGGCAGAATCGGCGAACTGCTTCTCGAGCTTGGTCACCCTGGACTCCAAGGCCTTCGCCGAATCTTCTATAGCCGTGAAGCGTGGTTCATTCTGCTGGGTCACCCGCTCCACGAGCGCGTCCATGGAGGCATGCACTCGGTTGGTGTAGAGATCGAGGATCGCCTTCGTCCCAGACGGCAGGGAAGCCAACGCTGCGGCCTCCTCTTCCTGTACCTTGCGCATGGCCTCGGTCATCGCCTTCTTGGCCTCTGGGCCCTGGGTCTCCGACATGAGTGCGACTGGAGCGGAAAGCGAGTAGGGAAGTCAAGTAAAAAAAAAAGTAAAAGTGGAAGGTTAACTAGAAAACTCAACAGCGCTGCCTGGCTCAGCACCCTTCCCTGGCCAAGCCTTGAGCCAAAGGCGCCCTTGAGCCAAAATGGCTACGGCTCAAGGGCGCCTTTGGCGACGACAACAAAATCGATGACGACGAGGACGAGAACGACGAGCATGACGACGACGATGGCGGCGGCGGCAACGACATGAATGATGACGACAAAAGTGTTTGAACATGGTCGACTCTGCTCAGGCCTCTGTTTGGACGCCCGAAGTGGGTACGGAAAAAATGGGTACAATGCCCAACAGCAAATAGTCCAAAATCGACAGCGGCCGCAGTTGGGCAGGCGGCTTTTTGTCTTAAATGGACAACGTCCGCGGCGGCGTGGACAGCAAATCCTGTCCAAAATGAACAGGAACTGTGATTGGGCATCGTACCCATTCTTTCCGTACCCATTTCGATCGTCCCGACTCTGGCGGCCTCAAAATGCTACGTGGACCTCTAGATACCACCAGATCTTTAAGTCACCGCCAGCCAGCCTCGTCAGGGGTTAGACCCCATACAATATTTGAGACGAGAAGCTCGCCTTGTAGATGCGCGTGTCCTTAAAACTCTTGAAAACAGCCGCCCGGATGTCCGAGACCTCTCTGGCAGATGGCAAGCCCGAGGGGACCCCAAAAACCCCTGTGGTCCGAGAAACCCCCAGGTCCGCCCAAGAGGACCCGGAGAGGAGCCGCAAGAAGCTCCACAGGGCCTCTAGAGGGCCCCAGACGAACCAAGAGGTTGCTCAAAGAGCCTTACAGGGACCCCCAGAGAGCACCCAAACGCATCTCATGAGGCCCCCAAAACGCCCCAGGAGGCCTCTAGAGGTCCAAGGCCAGATAAAACCAGCACAGCAGACCAACACGAAAGAAGCAATCGTACGGTCAGGCAAAGTATAGACTGTAGATATACAGAGGTCATCAACGTGTCAGGCACCTGGTAGATGCCATGGCGGACGGGACAGTGGCGTCAGCGTATGACCGTGTGTCAGAGGGAGCGGCTTGGCCATGTCCGAGAGCGGGGGCCCGAACGGTCATACTTTCTCCCTCCGCGCGCGTGGCTGGATGGCGGGGCTACACTAGGGGGCTACACGTGGAGGTTACACTTGGGGCCTACACCTCGAGTCGACGCTTGGGGTCTACACGTGGGGGCTACACTTGAAGGCTACACATGGGAGCTACGCTTGAGGGCTACACTTGGGGTTGTTCGCCCGAGCCGCCAACCCCTCACTGTATCCGCAATTGAGGGGTGCGACGTACAGAACAAGCAGAGCACAAGACAAAGAGAAGACTGGTACAGCAAGGCCTGGCAGACGAGAGCACGTACATAGATCGAAAGCAACAGCCAAAGCATCACCACCGCGTGGCTCCCAAGAGATCAGAGACTCTTCCCGGGCACTGCCTTCTCCTGTCGAGTCGCCGTTTGCACGGCAAGGGTTCAGAGTTCGAAGGATGCCTGCAGCCAAGCGGAGAGCATCTCTTCATTTGCGGTGATAACGGGCTTTATGTATGAGGAGGGATGACTGGGGGGCGGGGGGAGGCACAACGTGACGTCCACCCCCCCGCAATGTCTGGGGGGGGGGGCGTTATGTTATGGGGGGGGGGGGTGCAGAACGCGCGTCATTGCTCAGATGGTTTCGTCTTTCCAAAATCAGAAACTCGCGAACCCCAACGAGCGTCAGATACCGCAACGCCGAATGAATCCCCGCAGTGGTGGGCATCGCGGGTGGTCACCATGCCCTGGCGTTGTTCTGTTCACGACGCGTGGGGGTCCGTCTTCCGGGGCCGAGCTCTGGCCTCCAGCGGCCACCCGGAACGAGCCACACACACACACACACCTTGCCATCGCTCGGACGTCCATTCCCCGTGCATGTTTCGGTTTCGTGCTTTTTTTTTGCTCGATGGTCCAGGATGGTCCTCGATGGTTCTCGCCGAGAAAGGATGCACACGTCCGAGCGATGCCAAGACACACACACGCACCCGAAGTGAAGGAGTAATTGCAAAAGACTTGTGAGGAAGAGGGGCCTCCGAGGCGGTCCTGCTTTCGGGCCACATCTCCGGCTTCAGGCGGCAGCTCGGGAGGATCCGCACACCCCCAGACGCGTCTCGGCGAGTCGAAGCCAATGGGAAGTACCCCTACTCTTCCTCCTCCTCCTCCTGCTCCTCCTCCTCTTCCCCCTCCTGCTCCATCCTCCTCATCCTCCTCCCCATCCTCCCTCCCGTAGAGGTAGAACAAAACTGCATAAGCATACACGTTAATCCATTATGTTATGTTCTGCTCTGTTCAATATACGTCGTCGCACGCGAATCGTATATCCCAACCCTTAGGTTGAGCATGTCCTCCTACAGGCGGATTTTGGAAGAAATATGAAGCATTTTCAAACAAAAAGTTCAGTGAGCACGACCAATCGTCATCTGCCAAGTTGTACTATTCTTGAATATTCCTCCTGAAGAGGGACATGCCCGACTTAACTCTGACCGACATTGCACAGAGGAGATGGAAGAACAGGCCCGAACTGAACTCTGCTGCCAGGACTTTGGCCAGGAGGGCTGACCGCAGCCGGCCTCATAGTCTTCCTGCCCGGGGTGACAAGGGAGCCCACAAAGGACGTACGCGCCCAGCTATGTAGATGAACACGGCCCCTTGACCCGCGAGACCGGCCGCGTGATACGAACATTCGCGCAATGCGAACTCTCGAAACCAACATGGATTCATGTACGTGTACGTCCTTCTTTTGCTCCTGATTGACACACCTCTCGCTTGCCGGAGGGATAGGAAGCCGTGAGCGCAACCCCAGACGCAGCATCGCCGCCACCTCGCGCAAAGCCCCGTCGGAGCAGGGGCGGAAGTTGACCTCGGCGGGTGCCTCTGCAGCCCTGCGCGTACTGTCGCAATGCGTACAGACCCAAGCGGCCCCGCGGCGCCAGGCCTGGCTCGCCGCGTCGTCGGCCAATCCGTTGAAATCGCGCGAGTCTCAATCAACGTATACGCCGTCTTGTCCTCGGCATCGTGGAGTTGCTGCACATCCGTAAGAAGAAGAGTCTGGATACTCTCACAGAGGACGGTCTCACTCGATCATCACGCACATGTGAATGTCCACGCAGGACTTCGACAAGATATTGGTATCTGTCTGAACCCACACTCTCTGGCCGAAAGGCGTCCACTGCTGTTCCCGCAGATTGGGCTTCCGAAAATTTGTCGGGCCAGTGGGGAACTTTACTGTGCATGGAGGCGGGCGTGGTGGACCAGCGGTTTCGGCCATCGGGAGACCCCATGGTCAGCGGAGCGTCCCAAAGGAGGTCTGGAATTTACCCGTCCACTCCTGCTGGGAAGCGTAGGCGTCTCTGACCACCTGCCAGTCTTGTCCAGCGAGTTCGCCCCAGACAATGGCGCAAGAACACGTTCATATGTCCGCGCGGATGTCTTTGTTGTGTTTGTGTTTGAATATGGTTTGCTTTGTTTTGTTATGTCCATGCGGATTTGTTGGAACTGTGCAGTGTTCGCAACTGTTCCCCAGCGCGCTCTGCGCACCAGGGAAGGGGCGCAGAGGGCGCCGCCGGGAAGGAGTCCAGCGCCGAAAAACTAAATCCGCGCGAACCTCCGATACCCCATCCTCCTAATGACTTCTTTCCTGGACTCAACGCTGGTGTACAGTTCGCACTGTGCTGCCAGCACGGCCCTCTGTGGGGCATGTGAAGCAAGTGGCTGCGGAGGTGGGAAAGCGCTGCTGCAGTCCCGTCCGTCCAGACTCCCATCTCCTCCTCCTCCTCCTCCTCCTCCTCCTCCTCCTCCTCCCCCTCCTCCTCCTCCTCCTCCTCCTCCTCCTCGCTCCTCCTCCTCCTCCTCCTCCTCCTCCCCTCCCCCTCCTCCTCCTCCTCCTCCTCCTCCTCCTCCTCCTCCTCCTCCTCCTCCTCCTCCTCCTCCTCTCCTCCTCCTCCTCCTCTCCTCCTACCTCCTCCTCCTCCTCCTCCTCCTCCTCCTCCTCCTCCTCCTCCTCCTCCTCCTCTCCTCCTCCTCCTCCCTCCTCCTCTCCTCCTCCTCCTCCCTTCCTCCTCCTCGTCCTCCTCCTCCTCCTCCTCCTCCTCCTCCTCCTCCTCCTCCTCCTCCTCCTCCTCCTCCTCCTCCTCCTCCTCCTCCTCCTCCTCCCCTCCTGCCCCTCCCCCTCCGCCTCCCCCTCCCTCCCTACCTCTCTCCCTCCTCCTCCCCCGCGCGCCTCTCCAGCAGCGCCGGGTCCGGGGCTCGGTGCGGGTCTGTGGAGCGGTGCTCGGACGACGAGGCCTGCCCAGTCCCATGCGCCCTTCCTCTCCCCCTCTGGCCCCTCCCACAGGGATGAGGGGGGAGGGGGAAAAGGGGGGGGAGAAGGAGCGGGAGGAGGGAGGATGGAGGGGGAGGAAGGGGAGGAGGGGGAGGGAGGAGGGAGGAGGGAGGAGGTGAAGGGTGGGGGATGGAGAAGCAAGAAGGGGGGCGGGGGAAAGGGCGTGAAAGGAGGATGAGGAAGGAGGGGGAGCAGGAGGAGGAGATAGGAGATAGGAGGAGGAGGAGATAGGAGATAGGAGGAGGAGGAGGAGGAGGAGCAGGAGGAGCAGGAGGAGCAGGAGGAGATGGGAGAGAGGAGACAGGAGGTTGGAGGAGGAGGAGGTACGAGACGGGGGAAGAGAAGCGAGGGAGGGATTCGGGGCCGGCGGTGGGCGGCCGGGGCCGGGAAGGCGCCCTCGGGCACCGCCCAAACGGGGCGGGGAAGAAGATCGCGCGTGCGGGCGAGGCCACTGCATTCATATTGGATACCAGGAGACGAAGAGGAAAAGGGACGAGGAGGAGGAGGAGGAGGAGGAGGAGGAGGAGGAGGAGGAGGAGGAGCTCTCTCTCTCTCTCTCTCTGTTTCTCTCTTCTGGAACGCTCTGAGAGCGTTCCAGGATGCTCTGCAGCGATGCATCCCAATTCTAGCCGCGGAGAGGACACGTGAGCAACAAACTGCCTGACTCAATGTTTCATGCGCTTAGCACATGTCCGTTCGTGGGCGACCCACGCCTCTGGCAGTCATACGGTAAGCATTCTGCAACAATTCAGAAACGTATTGCCAAGCAAGCACAGTCCGTCCATTACTGCTGGCATGTGCGCAAGTAATTCAAGGGGTATGCGTAGATGGCAGCTGAAGATGCTCTGATATGCAGCCCTGCCGCCGACTTGCATGTTTTGCCACACATCTAGGCCCCCGCATTTGCAAGTGATGCTCTCAATGCCAGGGGCTTACACAATCATTTTGCGAAATGCTGGACTAATCACCAACGCGGCAAGCTAAACGACTGCGAAGTGACAGTCGGCACACGCGCTGAACCTGGTCTTGCTCAACCGACTGCGGCGTCGGACGTGCTCGACGTCATAAGCGTCGCGCCGACAACTAAACTGGGGACCGGTCCGAAGGAAGCCTGGCTGCGGGCCCCAGGGCCGTCAAACCGACTTGGGGGGGGGCAGCAAGAACGGCACACGGGAAGGGGTCGAGAGCTCCGAGGGCCCATGTCTGAGGGACCCCTGTTCAAGACCCCTCCTCCCTCCTCCCTCCTCCCTCCTCCCTCCTCCCTCCTCCCTCCTCCCTCCTCCCGCCCCCTCGAGGCCGTTTGCATTTAGATTCCGGCAAAGCTGCTTGCATGGGAGGAGAGGAGAGGAAGGCATGGCGCGGCCCGAACGAAAATCTGGACTTCGCGCAAGTCGGGCCTCACTTGAACGCCTGTTCGGCCCAGCGCTTTTTCGGAAAGGCGGCGGAGGGGCTAATGGAGGGATGGGGGGGAAGAGATCCCATGCAAGTCCTCTCACCTGGGGCCCAAGAGGAGCAAACTGACATCTCCAAGAGGCCCCCAAGCGACCCCCAAGAGGCCCCCGAGAGACCCCCAACAAGCTTCAAAAAAGCCCACAAGATGCCCCCAGAGAGCCCTCCAAGAGTCCCCTGAGAGGCATCCCATCAGAACCTCATATGCGTCCCCGAGGCGCCTGACCCGCAGGCCAGGCACGGTGGCACGACTCTTGACGAACTCACTCTTACCCATTGGTCGGAGGAGGTAGGTAGAAACATGAAGTAGAAGGCGTTGAAAGTAGATTGGGCACCCGCCGTCCCCTAAAGAGGACGGAAAAGGTGAAGCCACTCGATCATTGAGGGAAGGCGCTCAAAGTGGATTGGAATATGGGAATCCGAATCAGCCAGCGTTGACTCCAGATAGATTAAACGACTCAAATCAAGGAATCACAGGAATCGAGCATGCTTGGAATCCGCAACTCAGCAAGCAAGCGTGCAAGCAAGCGCGCAAGCAAGCAAGCAAGCGTGCAAGCAAGCAAGCAAGCAAGCATAAATGAGGGGGCGCCATTGGAAAAAGGGGGGGGAAAGGCATGGGCAGAATGCATAGCCATAGGAATTAGGGGGGGGGCGTAGGAATGAGGGGGGGGGGGCACCAGACCAATTAGTAGGGTTTGAGCTGGGACTCCTATGGGGCAAGCCTATGTGGAGACAAAATACCCTATGTACTTTCAGCGACCGATGGGTACCGGGGGGCCCGCGGAACGGCGCAGGCCTCTTGCAGAACCTCACCCGAATCCGGAGAAACACAGCCCCCCCCCCGCCGGGGCATCGTCGCCCTGCTCGCCGTCGCCCTCCTCGCCCTCCTCGCCCTCGCCCTCGCCCTCGCCCTCGTCCTCCTCCGCGTCGGAGTCGTAGCCCGGGACGTTGCGCCAGAGAAGCCTGGGCGGGATGAGAATGATGATGATAATGATGGTGATGATGATGACGATGATGATGATGATGATGATGCTGCTGATTGTGCTGAGGATGGTATTGGCGGCGGTGGTGGTTGTTAGCCGATTGATAACAAATGACTAAATAACACAAGAAATACCTAAAAAGGAAAATTTATTTAAAAATATAATATAGGTAATAAGAATTACAATGATGATAATGATGGTAATCCAAATAATGCTAAGAATTTCTATGACAAAAACAGTATTAGCAATAAGACTACGAATGGACATCATAATACTAATACCAATGAGAATAGCAATACGAATAGCGACAAAAAAAGTAATGACTCGAATGATGGAAATACTAAGGCTACTCATGATTAAAATCACCATCATCAGCATACGCATCATCGTCGTCATCATCAGCGTAGCAATAACCAATATATATATAGAGAGAGAGAGAGTAATGGTATACATAATGATAACAATGATGATGAGGGGAGGAGGAGGAGGAGGAGGAGGAGGATGTTGCTGATGATGGCGATGGCGATGGCGATGGCGATGGCGATGATGATGATGATGATGCTGGTGCTGATGATCATGATGGTGATGATGATGATGATGATGGTGGTGGTGATGGTGGTGATGATGATGATGATGGGGAAAAGACGGGATGGGGTACAAGAAATCTGCGCGGACCTACGAATGTCTGTTTATGAACAATATCTTCTTCGAACCACCCGTCGGTTCGAGCGTCTGCCATGAGTGGCACATTTGCCGCGGTACAATGCAACCCACTGGGGAGTGCCCTCACCGCGCACTCAACTGGCACCAAGACTCAGCACAGGCACGCCGCGTGTGCTTGTTTGACTCCTCGTAGCGACACTGCTGGGCGTTGCCCAGCTTCAGCCTGCACGAGGAAGCTAGAAAAGGTACAAGTTGAAGCGTGAAAACAGAAGTGGCCAGGGCTGAAAAACCCGGCAGGGGCTGAAGCGAGCCCGAACTAGTTAGGGTGAGACCGACGGGGCCGCAAAAAAAAATGCAGGGAAACTGTCCAGGGCTGAAAAGAATGAAGAGCTGGCGCGGCAGAGAAGGGTCCACAGGATCCTCGAGGGCCGTCACCCCACTGTCCCGAATGCTTTGCTCTAGTGATGTGCAGAGCGAGGGGTGGACCCTGCTTGGCCACCGAGCACTGCGCTTCGCAGAGAAAAAAACATACCATCACAAGCATCACGCCTGTTTCAGGGGTCGCCTGGAGATCCGCATTGCCCTGCTATCGCAGCGCACGCAAACACTGCTGGTGCTCCGCTGAGAAGCCAGCGGCTGCGGCAAGCTGCTTGAGATCGGAATCTTTCACGCTGCCCAAGCCGTCGGCAACATCGTCGGGAGCAGCACAATGCACTGACTACCTACCAGACCCCCCCAGCCTAACCGGAAAACCCCGATTTCGGGTTAGGGGGGGTGCGGGCTCCATCTGTGTTTTTTCCAATGTTCCCCGACGCCCCCCCCCCCCTCCACGCCCCGTGAGTGGAAGGCAAATTGGGGCCTTCGACTTGGGTTGGGGTGGTTCGGTGGGCGGTGATGTACGCCGCACAAATCCCGCAGCCTGCTGCAGCCCAGCTCCATGCGCCGCACTGCGACAACCGCCGCAAGAGGTACGGCCTCCATTTGTCGGCACCGCTGGCAGACGCGAGCGCGCGCCTGATGGCAGGCGGGGCACGCGAAAGCTGCGGCACGCAAAAGTGCGGGCGGAAGAGAAGACGGCGGCCGCACAGACGGCAGGAGGAAGGAACCTCGACCGAAGAGGACGCACGAGTACATTGCGGACGCGGCCGCAAGAAACCCTCGCAACAAACCCAGCCCTGAAAACTTGCTCGGGGAGGAAATGCAGAGCACACTGGACGCAGCAGCTTCTTTGGCGGCCGCGGGAAGGCACCGCGCAGCCCGCGGAGCGATGAAATCCAGGACACCCTCACGGAAAGGAGGTGGTTTCTTGATGCGCATCCCCACTCTACGCTGTTTTCCGTCGCGGCGCGGCAAACGATCCGCTCGCGCGTCCAAGCAACCCGGGCTACGGCGTTGAGAATTGTCCCGCATGCAAGGGAGGGTGGGAAACGAAAGAAGGAGGCGGTCGCAGAGTACGCACGTGTCGTCAAGAAGCTGTGCCAGTATGCTTCCACCGCTCGGGTCCTGCCGATCCGAGGGTTGCCTCCCTCCGAGCAGCTCAATGCTGAAGACGAAGACGTCCGCTGCCATCTTGCAGCATACTTGCACATGGCGACTGCAACTGAATGTCTTGCGCGTGTGCTGGACCTCGCCCCCGCGACCCTCGAAGCATGCGCGCCGGCAGCTCAGCGCAGCGCATATCCTTCACCACTTTGACAAGGCGGACCTGGTTTCGGTCAGATGCGCGGTCAAGTCGACCATTACTCCACACCGGCGCACGAGGGGCACTGGTGCACAGTAGCCACGAAGAGCCTCCTGCAATGTTAAACAGGCCCCGCGGGGAGCTGAGCTGCAGCACCCACCTCGGCAGAAGTTGCGACAGGCTGTCCGCCACCAGTTTTCGAAGTGCCAGATATCTGGATCAGCTCCTCCCCTTCCTCCTCCCTCCTCCTTCTTCCTCCTGCTCCTCCTCCTCCAATTTATCCACCTCCCCCTCCTTCTACCCCTTCCTCCTTCTCCTTCATCATTTTCCTCATCCTCCTCCTCATCATCATCATCATCATCAACATCACCATCATCATCAGCATGATCATCATTACCGCCGTCATCATCATCATCATCATCATCATCATCATCATCAGCATCAGCATCACCTTCATCCGCATCATCATCAACATCATGACCATCATCATAATCACTCTCATAATCATCACCCTCCACCACCGCATCCTCCTCCTCTACCTCCTCCTCGTATTCTCTTGCACAGCTGTGCTCTAGAGCTCGGACAGATTTATTATCTTGCACAGCTGTGCTCTAGAGCTCGGACATATTTATGTTCGTCGTGGTTCGTGGTTCGCGGTGGTTCGCCCCCCTCGCCCCCCCCCCCCGTGGACTCAAAATATGGTTATATATAACGACGCTGGTTTATTGCCATGAAACGGGCATGCGATCGGGTTAAGAAGGGCAACGGCTTTCGGATGCAACGACAACCAGTAAGAATGCACGCGGGCAAGTTGTGAAGGAACAGTGATACCTACATCGATGATGCTGGGCGCTTGCGAGTAGTCTTTGCGCTTGAGGGCAGCAGGGCCTGATATACTGATTCGTTCGCTGTCACAGCATGATTCATACGGGGCACGTAATTCAGAGGAGCCTCTGTTAAAAGAAAATGGAAGAACTGAGCCAATGTATCGTGCTCTGCAAAAGAATGCGACTGGTCACGCTGGCACTTTGATAAGGAGCCTATGAACAGCTTTGCCAACTTCGCCGCAACAGCAATGCACAGAGCGTGTCGCTGTGGTTGCAACATGGCGTTTCTGTAAAAAGCCTTCAGCTGCTTGTGGAACGCTTCGTTGCGAGTGGTTCCAAATATGACGTCATGGTTTGGGCTGCTGGCGACGTACTTGCAAAAAAAATGAATGTATCCCAGCTCCTGCGCCGTGGTCGCGCATTCCAAACTGCTGAGCACCGTAGTATTCTTAGCTGTTCTGCGATGCATCATGTTTGGGTGCGTTGAGCAGATCGCTGCCAGGTCCTGGATGAAGTCGCGCATGAGATCGCACGGCTTCTCCACGTAGCCGCTGCTGTTTTGGACGCGGTGGCACAAGCGTTCATCAGGCTCTTGGTCGGGGGCGGGATGTCGCTCAGGTCAATGTGACCTGTGAACCTCTGAATGTAGATCCGAGTCTTATGCTCAGGAGTATCTTTGGCGCTGAAGACCTTGCCCCAGTGCTCGCCAATCGCTGAAGCCAGGTCCAGCGGGTCTGAGAGAAGTTGATCATTGCGGTGAATACCGCGAACGTGCAGGCGACGGTCAAACGGTGCCCACAGTTTAGCTCGCGTTTGGAGTCGACGGAGACGTTGCCTGAGTTTGTCTTCTCTGATTCTGGGGCAGCCGAGAGATTGTTCCCCCGTCTTTTGATCTTGCCCAGGTGATCGGATTCCTCCAGAACATTGATAAGGTCAGCGAAGGCTCCAGGACTAACCAAGGATAAACGCTCCGTCTCCTCGTCAAACTTGAAGTGCTGTTGAGCAAGAGGGAATGCCTTGATGAGTTTCTGGCCCAAGGTACGGCCCTGACGCCAGACAGCCCTGGAAACCGAACGGCATAAAATGATTCGCCCCAAGGTCGAGTGAGAGGCCTGGCCCAAAAACGCGTTTCGAGCAAATCTGGCACCCTCTTTCATCTGGGACCCCCCCTCCGCCCAGGCTTCCCAAGGCAGCCCCCTGGGCCGGACATCATTATTTTCGTCGTGGTTCGTGGTTCGAGCTCCCCCAGGCCCCCCCCCTTGGGATCGTGGTTCGTGGTTCGTCGTGGCTCGTCCCCCTCGCCCCCCCCTGAGCCTGAGCCCCAGCTCGCCTGGGCCACCCCCCCCTTGGCACCTCCCCTCCGCCCAAGATTCCTAGGGCAGCCCCCCTGGGCCGCGGACATCCTTATTGTCGTGGTGGTGCGTGATTCGTCGTGGTTCGCCCCCCCCGCCCCCCCCCTGAGCCTCAGCCCCAGCTCCCCTGTGCACAGGCTAGGACACGCGTGCCACGTGTTATTACGAGTATTAGTAGCGATTGTTATCGTATTATGCGCATCCTTGTTGTTATTACGAATAGTAACCAACTTAGTCGTTTCAATGATAGTAATAATATTTGTCTGGTTGGTACTATTATCATTAGTAAAACTACCGTGAATAGTGGTATTATTATGAGTCGGCTTCTTCATATTAGCATTATTCTTCGTTCTAGTCGCATTCATGTTCTTATTGGCCTTCCGAAGCCTTATCATTATC
>CAUYUJ010009539.1:0-17500 GCA_963575745.1 Prorocentrum cordatum | reverse complement strand
GGCGCTGCAGAGCGCGTCCAGGTCGTCCGAGGACTCGTCCTTCGGCGGCGATGGTGGTGTCGCCACCGCCGAGGGCGACTTGCTGCCGAAGGGCCTTGCGTCTCGTCGGGCCCACTGCAGGAGGTTGGCCCTGGAGCACCCAGGGAGACTCGCGGAGCTGAGCCTGGCGCAGATGGCAGAGTTCCTGGGGTCGCAGGACGGCGGCGGGTCGGTCGATCCGCATGGCCCGATCGTCCTTCGATTCCTCCTGTCGGTCTACTTGCCGCAGCATCCGGTGAAGGAGATAGGGGGCGAGATCTACCGCGAGTTGCGGACGATCGCGGAGGCGCTGGACCTGTTGCTGCAGGGCCGCACGGCTGCGGTGGCCGACATCCTGGCCCAGCGCTTCAAGGCCATCCAGGTGGCGGTCGGGGACGGGAGCTGGTCGGCGGCGAAGTGGCTCGAGCTGATACCGCCGCGGGACCAGCCTCTCGCGCTACGCAACGAGGAGGAGGAGATGATCAGGAGCATCCAGCACGGGGAGCTCAAGCTGGAGGAGCTCGCCTCGCGGCTGCGGCAGAAGCCTCAGGGCTAGCAGGTCGGCCGGGGCGAGGTGGGTTCGGCGTTGCCCACTCGCCCTGCAGGCCATGCAGGGGGGATACCCCCTGCCGCAGCGCAGGCCCCGGCGCAGAGGCAGCCAGCGGCCGCGGGCTCCGCGGAGGCCGACCGCATGCTGGCGGACAGGTCGGCAGCCCCAGCCCGTGCGGTCGTGTTGGCGCGGCCCTGGAAGGACGCCAAGGCGAAGTACCCGAAGAAGGCTGGCGAGACGGTGAAGGCGTACGATGCCCGCCTGCGGAGCCTGGTGCCGACGCTGCGGTAGCGGTCGCCTCGCTGCCCGCAGCAGGCGCTCTTGGGGGGCGCCTGGCCTGCGCGGGCGCCTCTGGGGGCGGCGCAGCGGCCGATGGCCTAGTCGGCGCGGCCGAGGTCCCTCCAGGCCCCCCGAGCGCCAGCGAGTTGCTGCGCGCTGGGCCTGGGGGTGTTGCTGGGCGCTGGTCCTGCGGCGAGGCAGAGGCGGCAGGAGCCCTGGCGCGGGATGAGGCGACGCCGCGGGGGGGACAGTTCTCTGTTGCCGAGCTTTGGTCGGATTCCTCAGCGGGCGAGGACTCGTTCACCGCTTCGGACTTCCATGACTGGCAGCGCGTGGTCACGGTCGGCTTTGGGTCGAACCTCACTGCCGTGGACTTGTCGGTCACCCTGCTGGGCCTTACCATCACGGACCCTGGGGGTCTGGGCGCCTTCGCCAGGGAGTTCACGATGCGTACGTCCACAAGGCGGGGGAGCGGGGTGCGGGGACGTGACGTCCTCCCGCTGCCCCTGCCCTCTCTCTCCCTGGCGAGGCGATGGATTCGCAGCCGATGCGGCCCTCGCAGCAGCAGGTGCCGTCTCGCAGGAGTGGCCAGGTCCGTCATGATGGAGTGCTGGCTTTACATGGAGGTGCTTGGCCTGAACCGCATGTACTGCGGGCGGGCGACCGCCACCTGGCAGCACGAGGGGTCCCTCACGCTGGCGCAGCGGCAGGCCATGGCGCACCTCCTGTCGCGGGCTGAGGTCTTTGCGGAGGACCCCTTCGCGAGCGTGGAGGTGCCCGCGCTGTCGTCCGCCCTCCAGCACGCTGCCATCGACTACAGCGGGGAGCCCGCGGTCAAGGCACTCCCGTGCGTGCTCGCGGAGCTGAAGCCGGGCTTGCCGCAGCCCGAGCACGCAGGCGCCTTGGGCGCGTGCGAGTTCGTGGATGCGGACATTGGCGCCTGGCTGAACGACCCCTCGGTGGCGCTGAAGCCGGAGGCCGAGTGGCCCAGCCCGCTCCCGAGGGCGCGGGTCAACGTCACCTCTGACAGCGACTGGGAGAGGCCCTCGCGGTGCACTTGGTGAAGTTGGGCATCTTTACGGTGCTTGAGCCGCATGAGGTGTTTCAGGTGCGGGGCGCTCCGCTCCTCAACGGCCTCTTCGCAGTCGAGAAGAAGGGAGCGCCTGGGCCAGGGGCCGAGCGGGTCACCAGGCTCATCCTGAACATGGTCCCAGGCAACTCGCTCCTCAAGCCGTTCGTCGGTGAGGCGTCTACACTCGCGGCGTCGACGGGCTGGACGACCCTTCACCTGCCCGAGGGCTCCCTGCTGCTGTGGTCTGGCGATGACCAGAAGGGGGCCTTCTTTGTGTGGCGGATCCCGCGCTGCTGGCATGCTCACATGGCGGTGGGCAAGGCGCTGCGCGGCGACCTGTTTGGGCGCGCGGCGCCGCGGGTCTTCGTCGCCTCAGCGGTCATCTCGATGGGTTGGATGCTCGCCGTGCCGCTGTTCCAGCACATACATCGGCGATTGTGTCGGCTTCCTCCCCCGCTTGGAGCGGGCCTACCGCCAGAGGCAGAATGGCGGAAGGACACGGTGCGGCCGCTCGCTTTTGCTAAGCAGGGTCCCGTCCTTGCATCTTGGTGGCAGGTATACATCGACGACTTCGACGCCCCCGAGATCATCGAGGAGGCCGCGGCGCTAGAGCTTCTTGGTAGCCAAGCAGAGTTGCAGGCCGCGGCCCGTGCCAGCTACGAGCGTGCGCAGGTGGCGATCTCCTCCGACAAGGCGCACCTCCGCCAGCTTCGCGTTGAGAGGATGGGGGCTTCCGTTGACGGCGTCACGGGGCGGATCGGCGCCCCCCTCAGCAAGGCGTTGTCCGCCTGCGGTCTCGCCATCGCGACGCTCGGCCTGGACTTGGTCCCGTGGAGGCTGGCCATGACTGTGCTCGGCCGCATTGTCAGGGTCTTCGAGTTTCGGCGGCCCTTGCTCAGCATCTTGAATGCAGTGTGGAAGCTTTCGGAGCCGCGGGCGAAGGTCTACCTGACGCGGGAGATGAGGGAGGAGCTGATGACGGCGCTCCTCGTGGTCCCGCTCGCAGCTACTTCGTTGAGGAGCCGCCTCGAAGGGATGGCGTCGTGTTCAGACGCGTCCGAGTTCGGGGGGGGAGTCTGCGTGTCGACGGGCCTCCACGAGCAGGCGGAGGCGACTATCCTCGCCGCCGGCGAGCCTGGCGCTCAGCTGGGCGCTGGGGCGAGGGTCCTCGGCCTGCCAGTCGATCCGCGGGCGCCCTGGACTCGCAGCAACCCGCGGATCCCGCGGGCCATCGTCGCCCGAATCCTCAGAGTCCTCTGCGTCGGGCTGTTCGACGGCATCGGCGGGTTGGCGGTCGCGCTCTCGCGCCTGCCCGTGCGCATCGTCGGGTACGTGAGCGCCGAGACAGACGCCAAGGCCAGGAGGGTCGTACGGCTCAGGTGGCCAGGCGCCATCGACTGGGGCGACGTCAGGACCGTGACCGCCCAGACGGTGGAGGACTTGAGGATCGCCTACCAGTCCGAGATCGACCTTGTGGTCGCGGGCGCAGGCAGCCCGTGCCAGGGGCTCACGGGGCTAAACGCTGCTGGGCGAGGCCTGGCCGACCCGAAGTCTTCGGTCTTCTTCGAGGTGCCGCGCATCTTCGGGCTGCTGTCAGACGCTTTCGGGGCGAGTTTCAGGTGGTTCGTGGAGAACGTCGCGGGCATGACGTCCAGCAGCCTGCGTGGCATGAGCCAGGCGCTCGGCGTCAAGCCCGTGTTTCTGTGCACCTCGGCCCTGGTGCCCTGCAGGAGGCCGCGGCTGTATTGGCTGAGCTGGAGCGTCCACCCGACCCCGCCGCTGGTCCTCCAGGAGCGCGAGGATATGTTTGTGGTCAGCTGCAATGAGCCGCCCCTGTTGAATTTCGATTGGCGGGATCCTGGCGCGCGCTGGCTGGGCGAGCCTGGGCCTTACCCCACCCTCGTGTGCAGCAGGCCTCAGCGGGGCTACCCTTCAGCGCCGCGCGGGGTGAAGAGTGCTTCGCCCGAGGCGCTCGCTCGCTGGCAGTCGGATTCGTATCGCTACCATGTTGCGCTCTACGAAGAGAAAAACCTCTTGCAGGACAGCGACGGATCCTTGCGAGTCCCTTCGAGCTCCGAGCGGGAGAGGATGATGGGATTCGACGTGCGTTACACGGCTGTAGCCACGAAGGGCTCGAACCAGCAGGATAGCGACGACGCCAGGTCCTTCCTACTGGGCAACAGCTTCAATGTGTTCTCGGTCGCTTGGCTGCTGCAGTGGCTCTTGCTGAACCTGGGGGCTGTGACGCGCCCACTGTCCATGCAGGAGCTTGGGCACGTCGGCGAATGCACGCCGTCGTGGGACGAAGCGGGCCGCTTCGAGAGCGACGCGGGGGAGCCAGAGACCGAAGCCAGCCGTCTCTTGCTCCTCAGCTACCTGGCCAGGTCCGAGAAGGGCGGGAGCGATGTGCGTCTCGACGTGAACCTGCCGTACCGACCGAAGGGGTGGCCCAGATCGTCGCTGGACCCGTTCGTGTGGAAGTGGCGAGTCGTGCTGAGTATAGCTTGGCCCAAGCGGCAGCAGGCGCACATCAACGTCAGGGAGCTGCAGGCCGCGCTCGCGGCGCTTCGGTGGCGGGCTCGTGCCGCTCGCCGCCACTGCAGCCGCTGGCTCCACCTCGTGGACAGCCAGGTCGTCGCGGCCATCATCACGAAGGGCCGGAGCAGCAGCGCTCGCTTGCAGCCGATGCTCCGGCGCTGGGCAGCGGTCGCGGTCGCGGCCGACATGTACCCGCTGATCGGGTACATCGTGTCAGAGAACAATCCGGCCGACGAGCCATCGAGAAAGCTGTGGCGTGGCTCGCGGCTCAGGGGGCGCGGCAGTCGCGCGCCCTTGGTGCGCAAGGCCGCCCGTGCAGGCCGCCTGTGAGGCGGCGTGACCCGCGCGCCCACACCCTCTCGTCGCTCCGCGTCGGGGTGGCGACCCGCAGGCGGTACGCCGTTGCGGTCCGCAGGCTCTTGCACTACTACGGCGCTGAGGAGAGTGGCGCGCCCGCGCTCGCACTGGCCATGGACGATGCAGACGGCTTGGTCGCTGGCTTCCTCGAGAAGCTCTGGGCCGAGGGCGCTGGCATTGCGGCTGCGAGCAACACCATCGCGGGTGTGGCCTTCTTCTGCCCGTCTTTGCGCAGGAAGCTCGACTTGTCCTGGTCACTGCTGCGGACGTGGCGCCGCCAAGAGCCAGCGGCGCGCGTGCTCCCGCTGACCGCGGAGCTGGCCGGCGGCATGGCGGGCTACGCCATCGCAGCAGGCGCCTTCGACTTCGCCTGCCTTCTTCTCGTCAGCTTTGAAGCGATGCTGCGAGGAGGGGAAGCTTTCAGCCTCACTGCAGGCGACGTTCATGATCGTGGATCGTGTATGGTCATCCGCATTGGCAGCAGTAAGACCACGGCGGGCAAGGATGCAGCTGAGGCCGTGGTGGTGCGATCTAAGGCCTGCGTGCGGCTGCTGCGGCTGGTCGTGGCCAATCTCGCGCCTGCAGACAGGCTTTCGCCCAGGTCGCCGAACCAGCTGAGGGCAGGATTGCAGCGCTTGGCCGAAGCGCTCGGCTTTCGAGGCCTTTTCAGCTGGCACAGTTGCCGACGAGGCGGAGCAAGTGATTTTTTTTGCCGCTCCAGCTCGATGGAGCAGACGCTCGTCAAAGGCCGCTGGGCCAGCACTTTGACTGCGAGAATTTATATTGAAGATGCAGTTGCTGACCTAGTGAAGGTCAGGCCGCAAGATGAACAGTGTTCAAATGTTCAATGCGGGCTCGAGATTCTCCGTGAATTTGTCAGTTTGTGAGCGTTGAATGTGCATCTTCTATTCCCTATCCAGCCGTCCCTCTTTGTGCCCATTGCATGGTTGTGTGTACATATATCTCAGCTTCGCTGACTTTCCATGCCTAAGTCTAGGCGGGACTGGAAGTTAGCCTCACGATTGTAGAGTTTTTAGAATAGTTTCTCTTAGACGGCGTGGGCGCCAAGGTTGGAGATGTGGGGAGTTAGCTGGTGACCTTCAGGGTGTGCCTTTCTGGTGCCGCACGTTCCAGCGCGTGGCCGAGGGTGTCTGTGTGGGACCTGTGGTCGGCCTCCCACGGGATGGGTGCCTCGGGACCTCGGGAGGTCCCTTGGCTGCCCGTCCTGTTCGGAGGTGCACCGTGTCTCGGTGCTGGCCTGTCCCTCCGTGATTCGGGCCCGCGTTTGTGGGTCCCGAGCGGCCCCGCGGGCTGTGGGCGCAGTGGAACCTTCGGCCAGTGTGCTGGGGGGCGGTGTGCAAGGTCCTGAAAGTAAAGGTCACGTGTCGGGCTAACTTGACCACTGGCGTGGACGTACGCCTCCGTAAAACAGTATGACCGTTTACGCTTGTGTAAGGCAATACTGTTTGGGGGCATCGTTGAACGCCGTCTCCTTCCGTAGCCTCTTTCCAAGGCTCCCACCCGCTACCTCCCTGTAGTCCAGGGCCGCGTCGCGGCCCCTGAACGAGGAGACAGTTCTGTATAGATGCCCCCAGCTACTCCAGATTGGTGCCCTAGCCCAAGGAGTTAGCTGGTGACCTTCAGGGTGTGCCTTTCTGGTGCCGCACGTTCCAGCGCGTGGCCGAGGGTGTCTGTGTGGGACCTGTGGTCGGCCTCCCACGGGATGGGTGCCTCGGGACCTCGGGAGGTCCCTTGGCTGCCCGTCCTGTTCGGAGGTGCACCGTGTCTCGGTGCTGGCCTGTCCCTCCGTGATTCGGGCCCGCGTTTGTGGGTCCCGAGCGGCCCCGCGGGCTGTGGGCGCAGTGGAACCTTCGGCCAGTGTGCTGGGGGGCGGTGTGCAAGGTCCTGAAAGTAAAGGTCACGTGTCGGGCTAACTTGACCACTGGCGTGGACGTACGCCTCCGTAAAACAGTATATAAATATGTATCCATATCCACCGCCCGCTGGGGCACCAGGACGTAGGTTCCCGGGCGGTGGATATGGATAAATCCCCGCCTCGCATCTCGGGCTGCGCCGCTCCGCGGAGGAGGGAGAGGTGTTCGCGCCACTACTCGGCCTTGAGCGAGGGGGGGAAGCGAGGAGGGTCCAGGGGGAACTTTCCGGCTCGAGGTGCCAGGTCTTTTCGTCGGTTCTCGGCGGTTTCCCAGCCTCGGGGTGCGTTCCAGCGGCTGCGCCTCGCCGAGGTCGTTCTGGGGATGCTCGGATCGTCCCGAACGGCCACTGGAGAGCCGAGTTATGACCCCAAACCCAGCAGGCGTCCGAGAGTGAGATGGCCCTCTCATGAGGCGGCGGGACTTCTCAGAAGCCCTCCAGCCTTCTGAGAGATTTTCTGTGCCTTCGGGGAAGTCGTCGAACATTTCCCACAAGGCCGGGGGACTTCCGAGCCTTCTGAGAAGGCCCGCCCCTTCCCTATTTCCCCCTGGGCTCGCTCGTTTTCCCCCAGTTGGGCCTCCTGGGAGGCCCTCGCCACTACAGCTGGATTCGCCCGGAGACCCTCGTCAGAAGGCACCCCGGGAGGGGGGCAGGGAGCAGCGGCAGCGGTACCTTTTTGCTCTCCCCAGTCTTCGGGGCGGCCTGGAGGCCCCACCACACCGGGCCAGCCTGACCCGCAGGCCCCTTTTTCCTCCCCGGGAATCTCGCTTTGGGGGGTGTATACGGGCTGCATATGGTGCTCTTCTGATGATCTGGGACGCCCCCCCCCCCGAGAGATTGGCAGGCCCCGCGGCGACTTCGGGCTGGGTGTGGGGGCGGCTTGGTGCGAAGTCCTCCGGCAGCGCGTTCTCAGGGGGCCACACGCGAACCCTGCCCCTACCCCCCACGATTTCTGAGGGGGAGGGTGGGGCTCACTTCGCTCGGGAGCTCCCAGGCGAAGTGAACCCCACGCTCCCCCTCAGAAGTCGTGGGGGGTAGGGGTAGGGTTCGCGTGTGGACCCCCTAGTTCTGGCCAGGGCTCCGCGCCGGATGCGGCCGTGAGGACGCGGAGAGAGCCCCCTGTCCCCCTGCTGCCGCTGTCATTCAGGAGGAGAAACAACACACAGACACAATTAATCGACGATCCCCAGGAAAATATAGGAAAATATGGGAAGTGGGGGGGAAGACAAAAACCCAGAAAATATGTGAAAATATGGGGAATCTTTTTATTTGTGTGTATTTATTTGTTTGTCTTGGGGCTCCTTTAGTCATGGGGAACAGGGGGTCGGAGGGCAACGGATCCTGGGCCCGGCGCCCCTCCCAACACATCATTGCTACGTGTGCGTCGCCCCCCATGGGGCGACGTTCGCACCGAGAGACCTTACAGTCGGGGCCCTGAAGAAGGAACCCTTTTTGTTCGGGAGGGGCTCCGTGTTCCTTAGTTGCTTTACAGTGCTCCTTGGGTGTTCCTGAGGTTTTCCATGGAACATCGGAGTTTAATTTATGGGAAAAAGGGGCCTCGTTCCTGATTTATCGTTCCTTAGGTCAACTCCCCGACTGTATAACATCTGCGTCGCGGCGGGCGCTTCCTGGCCACGCCGCTCGGGAAACGATGCGCTACAAGATGGGTATACGGTACTGTTCGGGTCGGGCGCGCGCGCCTCTCCAAGGAGGATACTAGTAATTTCCAGTATGTCTTTGCGCGTCCCATGGACCAGGAGTCTTTTCAGGAGGGGAAAATACACACAGACACAAATTAATCTTCGATCCCCAGGAAAATATGGGAAAAGATGGGAAGTGGGCGGGGAAGACAGAAACCCAGAAAATCTGGGAAAAGATGGGGAAACCTTTGATCTGTGTGTATTGATCTGTGTGTCCTGGGGCCCCTTCAATACTAGTAATTGCCAGTATGTCTTCGCGCGTCCCGTGGGCCACGAGCCTCTCCCACTCCCAGCTCGTGCCCGACGGCTCCAGGGCCCGGGGCCCCAGTCAGCGGGAAAAACGGCAGCGCTGCCGCAGGACCCCAGGGTCCCTTCCCGCCCATTCCCGCCCGCCTGCTCTTCGTCCCCCGCCGGCCCCGGCCTCCCGCCCGCGCCGTTCGCGCCGTCGTCTGCTTCTCGTCGGCTGCTCGGGTCGGGGCATCGCAAAGGGGGGGTTAGTATAGGGGAACAAAAAGTGACCCATCTGGATTCGCTCTGGAACTCCACCTTTGAATCTGATAGGGGAACAAAAAATAACGTAAACATAAAAACTCTGAGGTCCGCGCGGATTTCTCGGATCGGCGCTGGACCCCCCTGGCGGCGCCTCCGGCGCCGCCCCTGGCGCGCTCTGCGCGCCAGGGAGGGGGGTCCAGCGCCGATCCGAGAAACCCGCGCGGACCTCAGAGTTTTTATGTTATGCCACTTTTTGTTCTCCTATAAGATTCAAAGGCGGGGTTCCAGAGCGCAGCCAGGTGGGTGCCCGCTTTTTCCCTCTTTCCAGGGGCCGCTTGGAGCGGCGATTCTGCTCCACCCGTACTTCGGCACCTGTCCCCCACCAAGACGCACCCCAGATGCTCCCTTTGCCCCTTCCCGCCTATACCCGCCCGCCTGCTTCGTCCCGCCGGCCCTGGCCTCCCGCCTGCGCGTTCGCCGTCGTCAGCTTGCTTCTCGTCGATTGTTTGGGTCGGGGTATCGCAGAGGGGGGGTTATCCAAAGGTGGAGTTCTGGAGCGAACCCAGATGGGTGCCCGCATTTTCCCTCTTTCCAGGGGCCGCCTAGAGCGATTCTGTTCCAACCCCACTTCAGCCCCTACCCCACCGAGACGTACCCCCCGATGCTCCCTTCGCTGTCCCTTCCCGCCTACCCGCCCGCCTGCTTCGTCCCTCCTGCCCTCGTCTCCCGCCTGCGCGTTCGCCGTCGTCAGCTTGCCTCTCGTTCCCTTCGCCCCCTCCGTCGCCGCGCAGCACAGATTGTCGGGAACCGGGGCCGCCGCTGCGTTCTTGTAGCCACGCTTCGACAGTAGTGTTGGGGTTGTCGTCGGTGGTTTGGGGGGCATCGGTGGGGCCCTCGCAGAGCGTTCGGAGGCTTTCTTGGTCCTCTCCTGTGCCCCTCTTGGGCCTCCGAGGCGCCCTTGCAGGTTATGTTGGGGTGAGCGTGGGGGCCTCTTGGGCCATCGTGGGGGCGCCGAGGACGCAGAGGGCGAGCATGTCAGAGTCATACAAACGCAGAGTCAAGTCATGTTCGCCTCTTGGCTCTCGTCGGGCCCCCCATGGGCGTCGAGGGGGCCCGTGGCCCCATCTTGCGGCCACCTTGTGGCGGTTTTGGCCCGCTTTGATCGTCTTGGATCCTGGGTCCACTCCTCGGGACCTGTTCGGGCCTTCTTGGGCCGCCTGGGGCAGTCTAGGGCCGTCTTGGGCCCCTCCAGGGACGCTCCGTAATTACTCAGCTCACCAGGTCCGTCCTCCAGTTGTGTCGTACCAGTGTTCCATGTGTGGAACTTTTGAGTGCACGAATGCAGTCAGCTGTGCAGTTCGCTCGGAGGGGGACCATGCAAAACCTTCCACGCAGTCTCTCTGGGCGTCCACGTCATTCTTGCAAAGGCCTTACGGCCGGTGCCGCCGACCCTGAGAACGACGAAGATGAAAACCAGGGGGGGGCAGGGGGAGGAGGATGAGTGGGAGGTGGAGGAAGGGTGGAGGAGGTGGGATGGGGGAGGAGGAGGGGAGAGAAAAGAGAAGGATGTGGAGGAGAAGCAAGAGGAGGAGAAGGAGGCAGAGGAGAGCAGGAGGAGGGGGAGCAGAGGGGGGGGAGTATGAGGAGGAGGAGGAGGAGGAAGAGGAGTGAGGCTCTTGGGGCTTCTTCGGGGCCTCTTGGGGGCCTCTTGGGGGCCTCTTGGGGCTGACAGCTCGAAATGCCCGTTCGGATCCCCCGTCTGGCAGACCTACGACCGACCAGCGACCAGATGACTCACCGACTCCCACCCTTCACACCGAACGAGCTAAACAAGGCGATCAAAGGTCTCCGGCTTGGTGAAGCCCCAGACACGAAAGGCCTCCGCGCAGAGATGCTTAAAGAAGGCACCGAGGAACTCAGAGGTGCACTTCTCCACCTCTACAACTCGATACTGCAGCGCGCCGCCCCGCCGCCAGCCTGCTAGAAGAGCACAGTCATCACAGTCAGACCAAAAAGTGGAGATCTCGCGCTTCCACAAAACTACAGCCCCATTTGCACGATACCATTGTTGTGCAAACTCTTCAGCCGACTACTGTACAACAGGCTACAACCGACGCTTGACTCACAGCAGACTGCCGACCAGGCGGGCTTCAGACCAGGCCAGTCGACCACTGACCACCTCTTTACCTTCAATTTATTGCGAGCGCGTAAACGAATTTGGCCAAAACCTCTGGGTCGCAGCACTTGACTTCCAAAAAACTTTCGATTCAGTTGAGCACAAGAGCATATGGGCAGCACTGAAGGTACAAGGGGTCCAACCTGGATGCGTTGCACTACTCCAACACCTCTATGAGGGACAGACAGCCACGGTGAGGACAGACGTCAGCAGCAGACCCTTTAGCCTCCTGCGGGGCACGAAGCAGGGATACCTATTCAGCTCCCTACTCTCCAACGCTCTTCTACAATACATCCTTGGACCGCTGGTTTCCGAATGGCAGCAACAAAAGAAGGGAGTTGAATTGGGATTCGCGAGCACCGCCACGCTGACCAACCTACGCTTCGCCGACGACGTGCTCCTGACCAGCCAGACTCTCCCGCGCCTGACAGCGATGCTTGACGACAGTGTGCGCGCGACGAGGCTACGCGGGCTTGAACTACACCCAAGCAGAACCAAAACACTGAGCAACCAGACGAAAAGGACCGGAAGGGCGAGCTCACGCACAGCACTTTTCCAAGACGTGGATATAGAAATCGTTCCATACGAGGGCAGTACTAAATGCTTCGACCACTTGATCAGCTTCCACGAACCGATGGAAACGGAAATCCACCACCGCACGCGAGGTGCATGGGCATCATTCACGTCTCGCAAACAGGAACTGACCAGCAAACACTACCCACTGGCTCACCGACTCCGACTTTTCAACGTCACTGTAGCACCAACAGCGTTATACGGAGCAGAGACGTGGACCCTCGCGGAGCCTCTACGGCAGCATCTACGACGGACACAACGACGCATGCTTCGCATGATCATCAGAACGCCACGGAGACACACAACGAAAGAAGCCGGCTCCCACAGCGGCCAGGGACCTAATCTCGACGGCGCGAACAACGAAGGACAAGAGCACGAAGACCGCACCAACAGCACTAGCGACGACGCAGACAGCAACCCATCACAGTGTGATGCACCAAACACGCCTGACAAGCACAGCGAAGACGGCGAAGACAGCACCACCGCAGACGAAATGAAGCCATGGGTCGACTACATCCAGCGAGCGACACGACGCGCAGAACACCTCATTAAGATCCACCACGTGGACAATTGGGAGACGCTGCGCAAACGGAAAGTATGGCGCATGGCTTCGCGAGTCGCAAACCACGACTGGACGAGGCGGACATGGCGAGTGCTGCGCTGGCACCCAGTCCTCAACCCGCGCCAGCGGGGACACAGGCAGCACGGTGGCCAAAACCAGCGTTGGGACGACGAAGTCACCACTTACTTACGTCACCGCAGACCAGACCTCCACCGACCGCCCACGCAAGCCCATTCGAAAGGACAACCGAACGACATCACATGGGCGCAAACAGCCCAGGACACCGAAGCATGAACAGCCATCGAGCACCACTTCACCGACCTCACGTCGACCAGCACACGGAACTCAGCCCAATGACGTAACATCTCTGCGGAACGTCTCGCCCAACCCGCGCCGACACCGACACCAAGGACTTTCTTTTCCTCCTCCTCCCCCTCCCCTCCTAACTTTCTACATGTCTCGCATTACGTGAATCCAGATACCTCAGATCCTAGAGGCCATGGCCTCACCCAGCTGGTCTGCTCTAGGCCCGGACGCTGTCCGCAACGGTGGTCGCATCGCATCGCATCGCATCCCCGTGTGGGCACTCTCCTGGAGCCGTCTTCAGGGGCTCTTGGGCCGTCTTGCAGGCGTCTTGGGCCGTCTTGGGGCCTTCTTTGGCCGTTAGGGGGCCGTCTTGGGGGCCTCTTGGGCCGTCTCGGGGCGATCTTGGGGGCCTCTTGGGCCGTCTTGGCGCGTCGGGGAGCGGAAGAGGCAAAAACGCCAAAATCTGTCAAAACGTATTGGAAATCCATACGTTTCGCCTCTTGGGGCGCTTTGCAGGCCTCTTGGGCCGTCTGGATGGAGGCCGTCAAGGCGTCTTGGACAGATCTTTCGGCGATCCGGGGTTCTCTTGGACTGTCTTTGGGGCCTCTTGGGGCGCTTTTGGCCCGTCTTGGGGCTTTTTTGGGCTCCGGGACTCCGGGGGGAGCGTAGTATCTGGCCCCCCCCCCCCCGGGAACCCCCCTCTCGGGACCTCCCCCGGGACCCCCCCCCCAGGGACCCCCCCCGAGGACCCCCCCCTCCCGGCGGGGGAGGGATCGAACGGAAGGGGGTTCCCTTCGACTCCACTGCGACGTTGCTCAACTTCGCTTTGGCTGGCGCGCTGAGGAGGTCCTTGGGAAAGGAGGAACTTCGACGAGCCAAGGGAAAGGGGCGAGGCAGGAAAAGGGGACGACAGAGACGACGACCTGCGAACGACGGAGACAACGACTGGAACGGTCAAACCCCTCACACACGCCGACAGGGTCGGCGGATTTGGGCCTCCTGCTCTTCTCCTCCTCCTCCTGCTCCTCTTTCTCCTCCTCCTCATCCCCTTCACATCCCCCTCCTCCTCTCCTCCTCCTCCTCCTCCTCCTCCTCCTCCTCCTCCTCCTCCTCCCCTCTTTGCCCCCCCCGTTCCCCGCCCCTTCCTCCTTCAGGTCCTCCCCTCATGCCTCCTTTTCACACTTGTCGCCCCTTCCACTCCCCTTCCTGCTCTTCGCCGCAGCTTTGTTGGCTGACGCCGCACCGCCGACCTCTTCGGGCGGCAGTAAGTGTGAAAAACGGAGTTTGCGGAACGCGTGCGATTTCTGGGGGATTTTTGGGTTTCAACTTCTTGGGATTTCGTCGGGGGCGGTAAGCGGATCGCGGCTCTGCTCTTGGTCTTTTCTGGGCTCTCCTGGCAGCACTTTTTAGGCCTCAGAAAATGCATGCGAGTATCGCCGCGGAGTCCAAGGGCGCTCTCGTGGGCAGGCTGTCTGGGAGCAGAGCCTCTCGGTCGAGCATGTGAACCTCCATGGGGGCACCGCGGGTATCGCCTTTTTGGACCTCGCCAATGCCTACGAAGATGTCGGCCACTATCTGTTGATTCCCGCCGCGCTGACGTGGAATTTTCCGCTGTGCCGATTGCGCCTCTTGTTGCTTCAGTACCGGGCGCCCCGTGTGCTAAGCTTAGAAGGAGTCGCTTCAGTGGTCGCGGAGGTCCTACGCGCCATCTTGGCGGGTTGCCCGTTCGCCAACACATTGCTTCATGTCGGGATCGGCCATGATTGTCCAGGCGGTGCTTGGCAACGCCGCGTCCCATCTGCGTCGCAGCTAGGAAAAACTTTACCTGGCTATCTCGGGCTCTAAGGGGTCTCTATCGTCGTGCAAGTCGGTTGCTGCTGGAGTTGTTCGGAGGCTTGCTCGCTGGAAATCTGAAGCTTCGGGCGCTGCCAGGAACCGTGGGTGCGACTTCGGGGTGAGCCCCGAGGGGCCCAGGGACAAGAAGGCGTCAACTCCAGGTTCGGGAAGATTAAAGCCAGGGTCTCTACGTACCGTTGTTTGAAGAGCTCCTCCCAAGGCCGCATGGAGGCTGTCGGAGGAGGAGGAGCGCTACCTGCCAGTCTGTGCGGCGCTCGTGGCCAGGGCATGACAGACAGTCGCACCAGAGGGCTTCGAGCGGCCCTGGCGCATTCGAGCTGACGGCGCGCTTCGTGGGGCAGGGGCCGCGCCCCCGAGCTCGCGTTGCCCAGAGGTCCTGCATCGAACCCGGAGTGCCGGGCCAGCATCTCGCCGTTGGTTGCGCGGGGGCCGCGCGGGCCGCGAAGGACGGGCCGCGCGCGAGGCCATGCGTGCACGCTTTCCGGCCGCCCAGTCTGCGCCGAGTTCTGCGTGGCAGGATGTCAGGGGGGCCCGCCGGCGCGGTTGTGCTCGCTCTTCGCCGCCCAGTGGGCGGCCCCCAGCTGGGGCCAGCGGGATGGGCCCCTGCCGCGAAGGCCCCAGGCATCAAGTAGGAAAAACGTCCTCCAGAAGGGTTTTGTTCACAGGCGTGGGTGCATAGACGGCTCTGCGATCGACCCCGACCTCCCCTTCGCCCGCGCGGGATGGGCCGCGGTCGGCCTGGCGGAGGAGCACTGTGCTATCGCGGTTTCATTCCATGGGCCCCTCCCCCATCCGATCCAGGAGTCGAGTTGCGGGGAGGTCTATGCCGTGTTGATGGCCTTCCAGATGGCAGGATCAGGACACTCGCCATCGTAACAGACTGCAAGATGATGGTCGCTGTCTGGCAGCAGGGACCCGACCAGCTCATATAGCGGCGTGCCTTCAGCGAGCCGTGGAAGCTCATCTTCGAGAAAGGCGAGGACATCGGACGATCGAACATCGTGCTCGTGCGAATGACATCCCACCTCGCCCTCCACCAGGCCCTTCAGATGGGCTGCCAGGTTTGGGCCTGGAAGAGGAATAAAGAAATACAGAAGCTGACAGGTTGGCCGCGTTGGGTGCCCGTTGCCACCCCCGAAGCCCGCGTGTCAAGGATCTTTCTGCCTCCCTGAGTCAGCATGTCCGGATGTTAGGCCAGTTGCAGCATTCTGTGTCGTGTGCTCGTTCGGAGGGGATTCTCCCAGACGTGGAGAAGGTGAATGCCCCGAAGATGCCGGAACCTCCTTCGACCCGGACGGTTGCCAGTCCCAGTGGGCATGGCGTCCGTCGGTCTGGGAAGGCCAGGCATAGGTTCTGCTGCGCCATCTGCGGGGGTAGGGCTGCCTCTCGGACAGGTCTGTGCTTAGTGCCGTGCAGCGGAGTACCCAGGCTGGCCAGGCTCGCCCACAGCTCCCACAAAGTTGCCGGCTGGCGTGGGCGGCGTCGCGCGGTGCAGACTGTGCGGGGCCTTCGGCACCTCGCGCTCCGTGCATCTTCTCGTCGAGTGCCACAACAAAGACCCGGGAACAGAGGTGCTGGCCAGTCTCCGGCGCATTCGAAGAAGGGGGTGTGGGCCCCTCCTCCAGGCAGTCGTTTGGACGGAGTTGGCCAGTCCCGCAGAGGCCGCCGTGGCCAGGTCACACTCTCCTTCCCAGGCGGCCCGCCCTTTGTCCATCCCCCGTCGCCTCTCTTTGCTCTCTCTCTCTCTCTCTCTCCAGAGGGTGGTCGCCTTCGGGAGCTGGACCGCTGTGTCAGAGGATCACAGGATCACAAAGGGAGGAGAAGGAGGGGGAGGAGGAGGAGGAGGAGGAGGAGGAGGAGGAGGAGGAGGAGGAGATGTAGGAGAGAGGAGGAGGAGGACGAGGACGAGGAGGAGGACGAGGACGGGACGAAAGACGGGAGGATGAGGAAGGAGGAGGCGAGGAGGAGGAGGAGGAGGAGGAGGAGGGCCAGAGCAAATCCCCCCTCGCCGTTCGTTTCGCCTCCCTGTCAGGCCCTCGCCTGCTCCCTCCCTCCCCCCCTCCCGCCTCCCCCCGCCTGGCCTCGCGCCCGAGGCCAGCCCGCCCGGCTCCTGGGAGGGCGGCGTGCAGGCTCGCAGCTCTTGCGCGCACGCCTCCGCGCAGCTGGAGCGGGGAGGTCGCCCAGGAGTGTTGACGAGGGGGTCGAACAGCCCACGGGCGGGCATTACACGCCCGGGAGCCTCGCCGAAGGCATGGACCAGCGGCGCCCTTGGATACATATATATATATATATATATATATATATATATATATTGCTCTCCCATGGGCAGCTCGGCCTCGTCGTCGCCTGCGGAGGACGGGCCTCTGGGGCCCCCCAGGCGGTGTGGTGACTGACTGCACCGTGTGGTGAATCGGTCAGGATCAGGGGTGGGTCAGAGGAGGCAAAGGTGCCGCTACCGCCACCCTCGCCATTTTGGGCCTCGTGGCAGGCCCTCGTCGCCACCGTTGGATTCGCCTCGAAATCCTGGTCAGAATGCGCCCCAGGAGAGGTCCGGGGAGTGGCGGTATCGGTACCTTCTTGTGTTTCCATTGACGGCACGGTTTTGGGACTCGGGTCGTTCTCCGAGGATGTCCTGGGCGACCGGGGCTTCCAGGGTCTCAAAGCCGTGCAGTGACGGTCCGTGCGGTGAGGCCTCTTGAGGTTTCGCAGTCACCACACGGTTTGTCATCACACGGTCCTGGGACCTCCAAGGCACGGGAGACCGGATCGAGCTTTGTTCGCCGTTCCCGGCCTCCTGGGGCCCTTGGGGGCCTGCATCGTCGGAAGGGGCTACCACGAGGACATATCCGATCCGTTTCAGAGCGCTCCTGGACGCGGTACGCTCTCACAGAGCGTTCCGGAACGAGCCGAGGAGGCCGCGGTGCCCGAGACATTCTCGCGAGCCGCTGGATCTCAAAGATTCTCGACTTGTCCCCACCCGATGTTGTCCTCGTCCTGGCTGCGTCTCAGTGCCGTCTCGCCGCTGTTCGCGCCCGCGCCGGCCAGTGGCGGACGGGGAGGCCACCTCTCACGGGGGTGTCCTGGTTTT
>CAUYUJ010009538.1:0-33734 GCA_963575745.1 Prorocentrum cordatum | reverse complement strand
TTCCTTTGTAGAACGTAAATTGTTCACAAATTCGCCTCGTGGGCTCTCTCCAAGACGGCCCAAGAGACCCCGAAGACCGCCCCAAGACGGCCCAAGAGGCCCCCAAGACGGCCCCACGACGGCCCAAGATGGCCCCAAGACGGCCCAAGAGGTCCCCAAGACGGCCCAAGAAGGCTCCAAGACGGCACCAAGAGGGGCCCATGAGGGCAACCAAAAATTCAAAACATCTAGCTTTCCGCCCCCACAAGCCCCAGGGGGCCCCAAGAGTGCCCCAAGAGGCCGCCAGAGGCCCCCAAGAGGCCGCCAAGACGCCCCAAGGAGCCCCCAAGAGGCCCCCAGGAGGCCCCCAAAAGACCCCCAGACGCTTCCGTATTGCGAGCCGTCAAGCCAACTGCAATTTGACTCCGCGCATACAGCCTCGCTCTTCCTCGCGGCGTGCTCGCTATCTTGCTCGGCGCTAATGTGCTGCTGCCGCGCGAACTGTTTCGTGCGAGCTGCGAACGTCAACAGCCTCTTCACCCGTTTCGACTCATCTGCCACATCTTTCGCGGTGATGCCTCGCTGGTCACAACTTCCGCACGCTACTTTTGCTCCTTTCGTCTTCCGGTGGTCCTCCACTTGGTTGCGGGTCGAAAGGCCGACCTCCCAGAAGGACACCCCGCACCCGGGCGCACAGCACGCAAGGCGCTCGCAAAACACGCCCCACACCACCGGCATCACGCAAACATTTGGAGCCCCTACGTATCTGCCACCACCCGCGCGCGACACAGCACCCTCACACAAGACGCCGCTGGCCAGAAACTCCTGGCCTCGCAACACTCACAGAGGGGGTCGGCGGATGTGGCGCAAGCCTATAGAATCGACAAGTGTCCCGTGGTGTCCCATGGTGTCTCGTTGAGTGAGATCGATAGTGAGATCGACAAGTGTCCCGTGGTGTCCCGTGGTGTCCCGTTGAGTGAGACCGATAGTGAGATCGATTGAGTCAGATGTTGATTCCCCCCCTCTCCCCCCCCACAACCTCCTTATCACCCGAAGGGTGGTCGTATAGGTATAGGAATATACGCAAAACAGCTTAGGGCTCGAACCCCAGGGGGGGAGGCAATCTATGCAAAGATAAGTAAAGCGCGAAGAAGGATTCGAATCCACATTCAGGGGAGTAATGCTGGTGTTGGTGCCGCAGTCGGTGCCGGCGTCGGTTCACGGCAGATCGCTCTGTACTGGCCATTGTTGGCAGACGCGTTGGTGATCGTGACGGCCCATTGAGTTCCACCAAATCGTATCCAGCATCCTGGCGGCGTCCAATCCCACGTACCCGTTGTCCCCTCTGTCCTCGGAGACGCAGTAATACCCAGCGATGCAACAGCGCTCTCGCACTCCGCCGTGTCCCAAATCCTCCCGGAGACGGGGCAATTTCCGCCAGCAATTATGTAATAGGTCGCCGCCTGCGTAGGGGACATCTGCGGGAATACACTTACATGAACGACCCACGAACCCGGAAAGGAATATAGAACTGTAACGCATGGCAGCGTTTTCAAAGACACCTGATTGGGTGACGGGCAAATGCAATGCTGAATGTATCGATCTCGATGTACCCTGCCGAGGGCTGTGCTGTGCTGCACCGTCCTGAATTGCGATGTGCCATGCCGCGATTGTGCTCTATAGCCTCGTGGATCGAGTCCTCCTTTGCATCCGAGTCCTGACCGAACTGATCTGGATCTGAAGCTCGAGCTGCCTGAACACATAGTAGCTGCCCCAGAGCTGATGGACAGGGGAGCATGTCAGGAGGACGCGCCGCGAAACGTCCCAAGGGATGCGCCAGGCGACGTGCCAGGGGACATGCCATGGGGTCGCACCGCGGGACGTGCCAAGGGGACGCGCTACGGAACGTGCCAATGGATCTGCCACGGGATGTGCCAGGGGCGCGCCACGCGACGTGCCAGGGAGACTCGCCAAGGGACGCGCCACGGAACGTGCCAAGGAACGTGCCAAGTTGCAATGCTGAGTGTATCGATCTTGATGTACCGTGCCGAAATATGTGCTGTGCTGCGCCGTGCTGAATTGCGATGCGCCATGCCGCGATTGTGCTCTATAGCCTCGTGGATCGAGTCCTCCTTTGCATCCGAGTCCTGACCGAACTGATCTCGATCTTAAGCTCGAGCTGCGTGAACACATAGTAGCTGCCCCAGAGCTAATGGACAGGGGGGCATGCCAGGAGGACGCGACGCGGAACGTCTCAAGGGACCCGCCAAGCGACGTGCCAAGGGACGTGCCATGGGGACGCACCGCGGGACGTGCCAAGGGGACGCGCTACGGAACGTGCTGGAGACAGGCGTTTCGCTCGAGACATCCTGCCAACATCCTCAGAATTCCTGCGCGCGGGACGCGGCACGCGCGAGACATCCTCGGAATTCTTGCGAGCGGGACGTGAAAACAAGCATTTCGCCTGAGACACCCTCTGAATTCTGGACCCCCACGAGGCCCCCCTCGAGGCCCCTGCTCGAGACATCCCCCAACTTTGCAAAACCAGCGTTTCGCTCGAAACGTCTTCAACAAATTATGAAAGACAAGCATTTCGCTCGAGACATCCTGCCAAAATTCAAGGAAATCCTAGCAAAACAAACGAATTAGTCGAGACTTCCTCGAAATTCCTGCGCGCGGGACACGGCACGCGCGAGACATCATCGGAATTCCTGCGCGCGGGGCGCTTTTCCGTGTCGCGGTCGGCTCTGCAAAACCAGCGTTTCGCTCGAGACATCCTCAACAAATTCTGAAAACAAGCGTTTCGCTCGAGACATCCCCAACTCTGCAAAACCAGCGTTCCGCTCGAGACATCCTCAACAAATTCTGAAAAACAAGCGTTTCGCTAGGGACATCCTCAATTTTTAATTCGCGGGCCCTACGCGACCGTGTTATATATCGCAAAAGAAATTCGCCGGCCCTACAGCCGTCAAAACCGGGGGGAAACAAACTAAAAGAGAACCCTGGGCCTATGCCCTTTCCGGGAAAAACGCGAAGGCTCCAAGCCCCAAAAGAGGGGCAAGCTACAGAAACGTACGTAACAGGGCCCTCTCGGACCGTCTTGGAGCTCTTTGGGTGCCCTGAGGGAGCTCTTTGGGGGCCCTGTGGACCTGGGGAGGGCCAATCTATAGGCACATGATGGACCCACGAACCCGGCAAGGGATATAGACATGTGGAGCATGGACACGTTTTCATGATACCCAACTGGGCAACACCTCACGAAACATCCCACGAGACACCTCACGAAACAGCCCACGAGACACCTCACGAAACATTTCACGAGACACCTCACGAAACATTTCACGAGACACCCCGCGAAACATTCCACGAGACACCCCACGAAACATTCCACGACGACAGGCAACCACTCAACCAAGGCGGTGTGGTCGTGCTGGGGAGTGGTCGTGCTGGGGTGTGGTCGTGCTGGGAAGTGGTCGTGCTGGGGGGTGGTCGTGCTGGGGGGGTGGTCGTGCTGGGGGGTGGTCGTGCTGGGGCGTGGTCGTGCTGGGGCGTGGTCGTGCTGGGGCGTGGTCGTGCGGGGGCGTGGTCGTGCTGGGGCGTGGTCGTGCTGGGGTGTGGTCGTGCTGTGGTAAGGTCGTGCTGGGGTGCGGTCGTGCTGGGGTGTGGTCTTGCTGGGGTGGGGGGGGGTTTTTTTCGGGTTTTTTTTGGACCTTGGGGGTGTGGTCATGATGGGTGGGGTCGTAGCTGGGGTGTGGTCGTGCTGGGGTTTGGTGTGCTAGTGGTGGGGTCGTGTGGGGGGGTCGTGTGGGGAGTGGTCGTGCTGGGGTGGTGGTTCGTTGCTGGGGTGTGTGTCGTGATAGGCGGGCGTGGTTCGTGCTGGGGTGGGGTCGTGCTGGGGTGGTCGCCGTGCTGGGGGGGTTCGTGCTGGGGGTGCTCCGCACCCTTTGATTTATCGATCGGTCGTTGCTGGGGTTGTGGTCGTGCTGGGGTGTGGTAGTTTGCTGGGGTGTGGTCGTGCTGGGGTGTGGTAGTGCTGGGGTGTGGTCGTGCTGGGGAGTGGTCGTGCTGGGGTGTGGTCGTGCTGGGGTGTGGTCGTGCTGGGGGGTGGTCGTGCTGGGGGGGTGGTCGTGCTGGGGGGTCGTGCTGGGGCGTGGTCGTGCTGGGGCGTGGTCGTGCTGGGCGTGGTCGTGCTGGGGCGTGGTCGTGCTGGGGCGTGGTCGTGCTGGGGTGTGGTCGTGCTGTGGTAAGGTCGTGCTGGGGTGCGGTCGTGCTGGGGTGTGGTCTTGCTGGGGTGGGGTCGTGCTGGGGTGTGATCGTGCTGGGGTGGGGTCGTGCTGGGGTGTGGTCGTGCTGGGGTGTGGTCGTGCTAGGGTGGGGTCGTGCTGGGGTGGGGTCGTGCTGGGGAGTGGTCGTGCTGGGGGGTGGTCGTGCTGGGGTGTGGTCGTGCTGGGGCGTGGTCGTGCTGGGGTGGGGTCGTGCTGGGGTGGGGTCGTGCTGGGGTGGGTTCGTGCTGGGGTGCTCCGCACCCTGTGATTTATCGATCGGGTCGTGCTGGGGTGTGGTCGTGCTGGGGTGTGGTGGTGCTGGGGTGTGGTCGTGCTGGGGTGTGGTCGTGCTGGGGTGTGGTCGTGCTGGGGCGTGGTCGTGCTGGGGCGTGGTCGTGCTGGGGTGTGGTCGTGCTGGGGTGTGGTCGTGCTGAGGTGCCCCGCACCCTGGCGCTTTTCCGTGTCGCGGTCGGCTCTGCAAAACCAGCGTATCGCTCGAGACATCCTCAACATTCGCTCGAGACATCCCCAACTCTGCAAAACCAGCGTCTCGCTCGAGACATCCTCAACAAATTCTGAAAAACAAGCGTTTCGCTCGAGACATCCTCAAACATGATCGACCCACGAACCCGGAAAGGAATATAGAAATGTAAGGCATTGCAACATTTCAAAGACACCTGATTGGGCGACGGGCACATGCAATGCTGAATGTATCGATGATGATGTACTGTGCCGAGGGCTGTGCTGTGCTACGCCGTGCTGAATTGCGATGTGCCACGCCGCGATCGTGCTCTCTATAGCGTTGTGGATCGAGTCCTCCCTGGCATCCGAGTCCTCTCCGGACTGATCTGGAGCGTAAGCTCGAGCTGCCTGAGCAGATGGGAGCTGCCCCAGAACTAATCGACAGAGGGAACATGCCAGGAGGACGCGCCGCCGAACGTCCCAAGGGACGTGCCAGGCGACGTGCCAGGGGACGTGCCATGGGGACGCACCGCGGGACGTGCCATGGGGACGCGCTACGGAACGTGCCAATGGACGTGCTGAGGGACGTGCCAGGGGACGCGCCGCGCGACGTGCCAGGTGGACTCGCCACGGAACGCGCCAAGGAACGTGCCAAGGTACATAGTTGAGTGTATCGATCTTGATGTACCGTGCCGACGGCTGTGCTGTGCTGGGCCGTGCTGAACTGCGATGTGCCATGCCGCAATTGTGCTCTCTATAGCGTTGTGGATCGAATCCTCCCTGGCATCCGAGACCTGACCGAACTGATCTGGATCGTAAGCTCGAGCTGCCTGAGCAGATGGTAGCTGCCCCAAAACTAATCGACAGAGGGAACATGCCAAGAGGACGCGCCGCGGAACGTCAAGGGACGCGCCAGGCGACGTGCCAGGGGACGTGCCATGGGCCATGGGCACGCACCGCGGGACGTGCCAAGGGGACGCGCTACGGAACGTGCCAGTGGACGTGCACCGCGCGACGTGCCAGGGGGACTCGCCACGGGACTCTCCGCGGAACGTACCAGGCAACATGCCAGGCTGCAGTGCTAAGGGTATCGATATTGATGTACCGTGCCGAGGGCTGTGCTGTGCCTGGGCGACCTGGACACGTGAAAACACGCGTTTCGGTCTAGACGTTGTCAGCACATCCTAATGCTAGACATCCGCCTGGGCAACCTGGACACGTGCAAACAAGCCTCTCGCTCGAGACATCCTCAACAAATGCTCATGCTAGACGTCCGCCTGGGCGACCTGGACACGTGAAAACAAACCTCTGGTTCAAGACATCCTCAACAAATCCTCATGCTAGACATCTGTCTAGGCCACCTGGAGGCGTGAAACCAAGCGTCTCGCTCGAGACATCCTCAAGACCTGGGCACGTGAAAACAAGCAATCCGCTTGAGAGATCCTCAGAATTCAGGTCCCCAGGAGAGGACAATCTATAACACAACACAAGCGTTTCGCTCGAGACATCCTCAACAAATTCTGAAAAACATGCGTTTCGCTCGAGACATCCTCAGATTTTAATTCGCCGGCCCTACGCGACCTTGTTATTTATCGCAAAAGAAGTTCGCCGGCCCTACAGCCGTCAAAACCGGGGGGAAACAAACTAAAAGAGAACCCTGGGCTCAGGCCCTTTCCGGGAAAATAATTTCGCCGGCCTCCTTCGACCTCGATATTTATTCCCGGAAAGGGCAGAGGCCCAGGGTTCTCTTTTAGTTTGTTTCCCCCCGGTTTTGACGGCTGTAGGGCCGGCGAATTTCTTTTGCGATAAATAACGAGGTCGCGTAGGGCCGGCGAATTAAACATGATCGACCCACGAACCCGGAAAGGAATATAGAACTGTAACACATGGCAGCGTTTTCAAAGACACCTGATTGGGTGACGGGCAAATGCAATGCTGAATGTATCGATCTCGATGTACCCTGCACGGAGGCTGTGCTGTGCTGCACCGTGCTGGAATGCGAAATGTGCCATGCCGGCGATGTTGCTCTATAGCCTCGTGGATCGAGTTCTCCTTTGCATCCGAGTCCTGACCGAACTGATCTGGATCTTAAGCTCGAGCTGCCTGAACACATAGTAGCTGCCCCAGAGCTGATGGACAGAGGAGCATGTCAGGAGGACGCGCCGCGAAACGTCCCAAGGGATGCGCCAGGCGACGTACCAGGGGACATGCCATGGGGTCGCACCGCGCGACGTGCCAAAGGGACGCGCTACGGAACGTGCCAATGGATGTGCCACGGGATGTGCCAGGGGACGCGCCACGCGACATGCCAGGGAGACTCGCCAAGGGACGCGCCACGGAACGTGCAGAACGTGCCAAGTTGCAATGCTGAGTGTATCGATCTTGATGTACCGTGCCGAAATCTGTGCTGTGCTGCGCCGTGCTGAATTGCGATGTGCCATGCCGCGATTGTGCTCTATAGCCTCGTGGATCGAGTCCTCCTTTGCATCCGAGTCCTGACCGAACTGATCTGGATCTTAAGCTCGAGCTGCCTGAACAAATATTAGCTGCCCCAGAGCTAATTGACAAGGGGACATACCAGGAGGACGCGACGCGGAACGTCTCAAGGGACCCGCCAAGCGACGTGCCAAGGGACGTGCCATGGGGACGCACCGCGGGACGTGCCAAGGGGACGCGCTACGGAACGTGCTGGGGACAAGCGCTTCGCTCGAGACATCCTGCCAACATCCTCAGAATTCCTGCGCGCGGGACGCGGCACGCGCGAGACATCCTCGGAATTCTTGCAAGCGGGACGTGAAAACAAGCATTTCGCCGGAGACATCCTCTGAATTCTGGACCCCCACGAGGCCCCCCACGAGGCCCCTGCTCGAGACATCCCCCAACTTTGCAAAACCAGCGTTTCGCTCGAAACGTCTTCAACAAATTATGAAAGACAAGCATTTCGCTCGAGACGTCCTGCCAAAATTCAAGGAAATCCTAGCAAAACAAACGAATTAGTCGAGACATCCTCGAAATTCCTGCGTGCGGGACGCGGCACGCGCGAGACATCATCGGAATTCCTGCGCGCGGGGCGCTTTTCCGTGTCGCGGTCGGCTCTGCAAAACCAGCGTTTCGCTCGAGACATCCTCAACAAATTCTGAAAACAAGCGTTTCGCTCGAGACATCCCCAACTCTGCAAAACCAGCGTTCCACTCGAGACATCCTCAACAAATTCTGAAAAACAAGCATTTCGCTAGGGACATCCTCAATTTTTAATTCGCCGGCCCTACGCGACCTCGTTATTTATCGCAAAAGAAATTCGCCGGCCCTACAGCCGTCAAAACCGGGGGGAAACAAACTAAAAGAGAACCCTGGGCCTATGCCCTTTCCGGGAAAATTGAGGATGTCCCTAGCGAAACGCTTGTTTTTCAGAATCCCACCAGCCCTCTGGGCGTAGGTGGTCTAGAACAGATCCTCTTCCACCCCTCCCTCTTCCCCCTTGGGGAGGGGTTTACCCCTCCCCCTACCCCCTCCCCTGGACCTGGACGGGGGGGGCCGCGGGTAGTTAGAGCGTCCAAGATGGCCCAAGACGGCTCCAAGTGCGCCTCAGAGAACCCAAGATGAGCTCCAAGATGGCTCAAGATAGCGCAAGATCGCTCACGATGGCTCCTCAGATGGTTCCAAGAAGCCCAAAGACGGCCCCAAGATAACTCCAAGTGGCCAAACAGCTCCCCAAGGAGGCCCCGAAGAGGCCAAAATCGTCCCAAAACCTAAGGAAAATCAATGATTTTGGCTTTCTCGCCTTTTCGCTTCCGATGGCTCTCCGAGGCCTGGAGATGGCTCCAAGATGGCCCAAGAGGGCCCCAAGAGAGCCCCAAAAGAGCCCCAAGACGGCCCCAAGAGCGCCCAAGAGCACTCCAAGAGCGTTCCAAGAGGGGTCCAAGAGGCGATTTTAGGGGCTTCCGAGGGGGGGCGCTAATTAAACCCCCCCTCTTGTTTGATCGACTCCCTCCAAGCTGGCCCCAAAAGCGCCCCGAAGGCTCCCCAGAGCGCCTCAAGAGGGTCCCAAGAGGCGCCCAAGATGCCCCAAGGCGCCCAAAAAGCCCTCCAAGAGGCCCCCAAAAGACCCCCAAGAAGCTCCTTCCCCTCCTCCTTCTCCTCCTCCGATTCTTCCTCCTTCTCCGTCCTCCTCCTCCTCCTCCTCCTCCTCCTCTTCCCCCTCCTCCTCCTCCTCCTCCGACGACGACGACGACGACGACGACGACTCCTCTTCCATCCTCCCCCTCTCGGGGTCTGTGACAGCTTCCCCCGCCCTTTGTTATTCTGCATGCTCACCGACTTCCCTGATCACCCTTAACTTCCCCTGAGCATCGTTCTGGATGGGCGGGTGGGGAATACGCGAAAGCGTCAAAAAATTTGTTGAGGATGTCTCGAGCGCGAAAACGCTGGTTTCTGCGTTTGCAGAGTTGGGGATGTCTCGAGCGAAAAAGCTTGTTTTCAGAATTTGTTGAGGATGTCTCGAGCGAAACGCTGGTTTTGCAGAGCCGACCGCGACGCGGAAAAGCGCCCCGCGCGCAGGAATTCCGCTGATGTTTCGCGCGTGCCGCGTCCCGCGCGCAGGAATTTCGAGGATGTCTCGACTAATTCGTTTGTTTTGCCAGGATTTCCTTGAATTTTGGCAGGATGTCTCGAGCGAAATGCTTGTCTTTCATAATTTGTTGAAGACGTTTCGAACGAAACGCTGGTTTTGCAAAATTGGGGGATGTCTCGAGCGGGGGCCTCGTGGGGGTCCAGAATTCAGAGGATGTCTCCGGCGAAATGCTTGTTTTCACGTCCCACTTGCAAGAATTCCGAGGATGTCTCGGGCGTGCCGCGTCCCGCGCGCAGGAATCCTGAGGATGTTGGCAGGATGTCTCGAGCGAAGCGCTTGTCCCCAGCACGTTCCGTAGCGCGTCCCCTTGGCACGTCCCGCGGTGCGTCCCCATGGCACGTCCCTTGGCACGTCGCTTGGCGGGTCCCTTGAGACGTTCCGCGTCGCGTCCTCCTGGCATGCCCCCCTGTCCATTAGCTCTGGGGCAGCTACTATGCGTTCAGGCAGCTCGAGCTTAAGATCCAGATCAGTTCGGTCAGGACTCGGATGCAAAGGAGGACTCGATCCACGAGGCTATAGAGCACAATCGCGGCATGGCACATCGCAATTCAGCACGGCGCAGCACAGCACAGAGTTCGGCACGGTACATCAAGATCGATACACTCAGCATTGCAACTTGGCACGTTCCGTGGCACGTTCCGTGGCGCGTCCCTGGGCGAGTCTCCCTGGCATGTCGCGTGGCGCGTCCCCTGGCACATCCCGTGGCACATCCATTGGCACGTTCCGTAGCGCGTCCCTTTGGCACGTCCCGCGGTGCGACCCCATGGCATGTCCCCTGGCACGTCGCCTGGCGCATCCCTTGGGACGTTTCGCGGCGCGTCCTCCTGACATGCTCACCTGTCCATCAGCTCTGGGGCAGCTACTATGTGTTCAGGCAGCTCGAGCTTAAGATCGAAATCAGTTTGGTCAGGACTCGGATGCAAAGGAGGACTCGATCCATGATGCGATAGAGCACATTCGCGGCGTTGCACATCGCTATTCAGCACGGCGCAGCACAGGACAGCCCTCGGCAGGGTACATCGAGATCGATACACTCAGCATTGCATTTGCCTGTCACCCAATCAGGTGTCTTTGAAAACGCTGCCATGTGTTACAATTCTATATTCCTTTCGGGGTTCGTGCAGTCAGCATGTCAGGAAAAATTCGCCGGCTCCTTTCAAGTTGGGCACGGCGGACTATGTTTACATACTAAAAGAGGACCCTGGGCCTATGCCCTGTCCGGGAACATGATCGACCCACGAACCCGGAAAGGAATGTAGAACTGTAACACGTGGCAGCGTTTCCAAAGACACCTGATTGGGTAACGGGCAAATGCAGTACTGAAAGTATCGATCTTGATGTACCCTGCCGAGGGATGTGCTGTGCTGCGCCGTGCTGAATTGCGATGTGCCATGGCGCGACTGCGCTCTATAGCCTCGTGGATCGAGTCCTCCTTTGCATCCGAGTCCTGACCGAACTGATCTGGATCTTAAGCTCGAGCTGCCTGAACACATAGTAGCTGCCCAGAGCTAATGGACAGGGGAACATGCCAGGAGGACGCGCCGCGGAACGTCCCAAGGGATGCGCCAGGCGACGTGCCAGGGGACGTGCCATGGGGTCGCACCGCGGGACGTGCCAAGGGGACGCGCTACGGAACGTGCCAATGGATGTGCCACGGGATCTGCCAGGGGACGCGCCACGCGACGTGCCAGGGGGACTCGCCAAAGGACGCCCCACGGAACGTGCCAAGGAACGTGCCAAGTTGCAATGCTGAGTGTATCGACCTTGATGTACCGTGCCGAAATCAGTGCTGTGCTGCGCCGTGCTGAACTACGATGTGCCATGCCGCGATTGTGCTCTAGTGTTGTAGATCGAGTCCTCCGTTGCATCCGAGTCCTGACCGAACTGATCTGGATCTTAAGCTCGAGCTGCCTGAGCACATAGTCCACATAGTAGCTGCCCCAGAGCTAATGGACAGGGGACATGCCAGGAGGACGCGCCGCGGAACGTCCCAAGGGATGCGCCAGGCGACGTGCCAGGGGACGTGCCATGGGGTCGCACCGCGGGACGTGCCAAGGGGACGCGCTACGGAACGTGCCAATGGATGTGCCACGGGATGTGCCAGGGGACGCGCCACGCGACGTGCCAGGGGGACTCGCCGAGGGACGCCCCACGGAACGTGCCAAGGAACGTGCCAAATTGCAATGCTGAGTGTATCGATCTTGATGTACCGTGCCGCGGGATGTGCTGTGCTGCGCCGTGCTGAATTGCGATGTGCCATCGTGGATCGAGTCCTCCTTTGCATCCGAGTCCTGACCGAACTGATCTGGATCTTAAGCTCGAGCTGCCTGAACACATAGTAGCTGCCCCGGAGCTAATGGACAGGGGACCATGCCAGGAGGACGCGACGCAGAACGTTTCAAGGGACGCGCCAAGCGACGTGCCAAGGGACGTGCCATGGGGACGCATCGCGGGACGTGCCAAGGGGACGCGCTACGGAACGTGCTGGGGACAAGCGTTTCGCTCGAGACATCCTGTCAAAATCATCTGAATTCCTACGCGCGGGACGCTGCACGCGCGAGACATCCTCGGAATTCCTGCGAGCGAGACGTGAAAACAAGCATTTCGCCTGAGACATCCTTTGAATTCCGGCCCCCCCCGAGGCCACCGCTCGAGACATCCTCCAACTTTGCAAAACCAGCGTTTCGCTCGAGACATCCTCAACAAATTATGAAAAACAAGCGTTTCGTTCGAGACATACTGTCAAAATCCCAAGAATCCAAATACCCGCGCGCGGGACGCGGCACGCGCGAGACATCCTTGGAATTCCTGCGCGAGGGGCGCTTTTCCGTGTCGCGGTCGGCTCTGCAAAACCAGCGTGTCGCTCGAGACATCCTCAACAAATTCTGAAACCAAGCGTTTCGCTCGAGACATCCCCAACTCTGCAAAACCAGCGTCTCGCTCGACACATCCTCAACAAATATTGAAAAACAAGCGTTTCGCTAGGGACATCCTCAATTTTTAATTCGCCGGCCCTACGCGACCTCGTTATTTATCGCAAAAGAAATTCGCCGGCCCTACAGCCGTCAAAACCGGGGGGAAACAAACTAAAAGAGAACCCTGGGCCTATGCCCTTTCCGGGAAAAAGCCCCCGCGGCCCTCCTGGCCACCGCTTCGCGTAGCCAGCCGGCACCGCGAGATGGGCTGGGTCGCGCCGAACGCCTCGTCGACGGGGCTATCGAGCTCGATGACACTCGATAGCAATGTTATCGAGATGCTATCGGGTGTTATCGAGATCGATAACACTCGGTAGCACTCGATAACACCTCGATGCCACCTTGATGACATTGCTTTCGAATGGTACTGGGGTGTTACCGGGGTGCCATCGAAGTGTTATCGGGGTGGCATCGGGCGGTCGCGCGGGGTGTCATCGGGGTGTCATCGGGGTGTTACCGGGGCGGTCGAGGTGTCATCGGGGTGTTATCGGGGTGTTATCGGGGCGTTATCAGGCGGTCGGGCGGTTACAGCTGCCCTCGCCCACCCTACCCTCGCCATTCTCATTGCAGCACACTTTTGCAACGCAACGCGCTCGGGCAAGGTAGAACGCGGGGGAGGTGAGTGAGAGCGGCAAGCGCTTGGAGGCAAGGAGAACGAGCGCCGCGCTCCTCTGGGCGACGACGACTGCGACGACGAACGACGACGACGGCCGCGGTCGATTCTTGCGCGACGCGCGCCGCAATGATCGCGGCCGACTGAGCCCCAAGGAAAACCTCCGGACATTTCCCAGGCCAAGGTGTGCCGCACTGGCAGCGAGGGCCCCTCAATTCGGCCCCTAGTCCGCACTCAGGGGGGGGCAGTCTGACTGGCAACTGCCGTGACTCATTCCCCCATGAGTCCCGACGAAATCCGCTTCGAAGCCGCCGTGGTCAGGCGCTCGAGAAATCGTGGTTCTCCGTGCTGCTAGCCGCCCACAATCATCGCCTTACTAAAATTGAATGGCACATGAGCTCTCCCTACTCAGTTGCCGCCGCGCACCTTGCCCTTGGATTTGGCCTTGGCTCTGGCCTTGACCTTGGCCTTGGCCTTGCGCTGGCCCTGCTGGCTCTTGGCTGGCTCGCGCGTGATCTTGCCCTTGCCCTTGACCTGCCCCCTGCCCTGCTCCTTCTCGGGGTCGATAGCGGGGATTCCCGCCCCCTCGTATGCGATGCCCCGCCGCTTTGCCAGCTCGTTCTGCCCCTTGAGCGCCTTGCGCTTCGGCCCTGGCGAGGGCGACTGCGCCCGCTTCCGCGTCTCCCCGACATGGCCGTCGCGCGCGCCCCACTCAAGGGCGACCGACGCCCCTGGCCAACCATCGCCCGTGCAAGTCGTTTTCCAACGTTTGTTATCGCACGAGTTTATGTGTTGGGTGGCGCCCCACATCTTCCCGTCGAGGCCCGCGCCCTTGCTGGTCGGGCTGCCGTTGGGCATGGGCGTCGGGCCGAGCGTCGGAGGGGGGCAGGCGCCGGGTCGCTCGGCGCGTCTGCGAGCCTCGATGGCCACGGACAATGAATAGGAACGGCGGGGGGGGAGCTCCAGACCAATGCGCCTCTCTCTGAAGGCGTGCATAAATATAAGAACACGACTATACTACAACTGCTGCCCCAACCGTTTCACAGTCTGACGGTGGCCGCGCAGTGCCGCGGACAATCGCGTTCACTTGTGATGGCGGCCGCGCAACGTCGCGAACCGTCGCTCTTTTTCTGCCTCCGCCATATGGGATCATCCTGGGCGCCTATAGCAACTACTTCGGGGATTCCGCGGGGATGGTTCCGTTCTCGAAGCATGCAGGTGTGATGCAGGAAAATCAACCAATCAGAATACAGCGCGATGCGTTCTAAAGGCAGAACCAATGCGAATACGGCGCAATGCGCTCTAAAGGCATAGCAATTCGCTCTAAGAGTGTATCTGTAGATTAATAAAAAAGCGCAATGCGCTCAGTGAGGGTGAGCGCAATGCGCTGTCGCTGCAGCCGCTTCGGCTCATCGGCCGCAACTGGCGGCTTTGGGATAGCGCAGCGCGCTCTCAGCTGCTGCGACAAGGCGTCGCAGCTGCTGTCCACAGGCGTTGCGCCCATGGAGTTGGACACGGGGTCGAACGCGGGGGGCTCTTTGTTGCAGAAGGTTTGGGAAGCACAGGCGGCCAAGTGGCGGGCGCCGCCTTCGGATTCTTGCCCCGATTGCTCCGAGCCCGAGCATTTGGGAGATCTGTCCAACGGGGACGCTCAAACTTGGCCGCGTGCAATTCAACAGCGAGATCAGCATTTCATTCGTCGAGGAGCATTTGGGAGAGGGTGGCAAGCCGTGGAAGCCGACGACGAAAACCTACTTGCACATGCGCACGATGCACAAGCAGAAGTTGGGCCCCGAAGAAAGGAGGAGAGAAACTTATGATTTATGTTAACTCACAGATCACTGCATAAGGGGGTGCAAGAGTCCCGAGCAGAGTACCGCGCACCGAGGGGGAGCGGGAGGGAAGAGCGGGGGGAGGGGAGGGGAAGGCGGGTGGGGGGGGGAACTGTTTGACGCGCTATCTCATTCAAGGAGGTTAGAGGAGGAGGAGGAGGAGGAGGAGGAGGACGGAGAAAGATGAGGAAACATAAGAAGGATGATGAAGAAAATGCGGGGGGGAGTACGGAGAGGAGGAACTGTTTGGTTTTATTGTGAAGGCCTTACGGCCGGTACCGCCGACCCTGATGGGGGACGATGACGACGAACGATGACGACGGCGACGACGATGACGACGACGAACGACGACGAAGACGACGACGATAACGACGATGACAACAAACGATGGCGACGGCGACGACGGTAGCGGCGACGACGATGACGACGACGAACGATGACGACGGCGACGACGATGACGACGACGACGATGACGACGACGAACGACGAACGACGACGACGATGACGACGACGAACGATGACGACGGCGACGACGATGACGACGACGACGACGACGATGACGACGACGAACGATGAACGACGACGACGATGACGACGGTGACGAACGACGACGACGACGACGACGATGACGACGACGAACGACGAACGACGACGACGATGACGACGGTTGACGAACGACGACGACGATGACGACGATGAGATTGACGCAGGCGACGATGGCGGCGACGGCAGCAACGACGATGACGTCGACGACGCTGGCATGGATCAGAGTCATCAGGGATTCCGTTTGAGGTCTCTTCGGAGCTCTCTCGGAGGCCTTCTGGTCTAGGTGTATGGGCCTCTTGGGAGCCGTATTGTGGGACTATTAGAAAGAGGGGAGAGGAATAGGTGGGGTGAGGAGATGAAGGCTGTTTGATTCTATTTGAAGGAAAACGGGAGGGCACGTGATATCCAGGATCCCTTGTTGTCTCCGGAGGCCTCCAGGAGTATCCAGAAGTCTCAAGGGAGCCATCCCTGAGAGCCTCCACACATAGATTTCTTCTGTGGGGGGGGGGGGGCCTGGGGGGCTCCACAAATGGATTTCTTATTTGGGAGGGGCCTGGGAGTCTCCACACATAGATTTCTTCTATGGTGAGGTACCCTGGAGGAGCTCCACAACTGGACTTCTTCTATGGGGGGGCCTCCACATATGTGTTTTTTCTATGGGAGGGGGGGGTGGGGAGAAAGAGTACCCCCCCCAACAAAAAAAATCAAAGATTTCACGATAAACTCAATCCCAACTGTGTTTTTACAGGGTTTGGTGCGAAAACCTTGAAAAACACTTGCGAAATGATGAGGTGCACGAAACCCTGTAAGAAACAAAGTTTCCTGGCCTCGAGGGTCACCAAACCCTGTAAAAATACAGTCGGAATTGAGTTTATCTTGAAATCTTTGATTTTTTTTTTGGGGGGGGAAACTCTTCCTCCCTGGGATGGGACCCCGTTCCCCCCTCCCATAGAGAAATTCATTTGTGGAGGCCCCCAGGCCGTTCCCCATAGAAGAAATCAATTGTGAAGGCCCTCAGGGGCCCTCCACAGAAGAAATCTGCGTCTTCTGGAGGCCTCCAGAGACGCTCAAATGTTCAATCGCGTCCGCTTCCTCCTTCCTCCCCCCCCCGACTGATCAGGGGGCGGGGGGGCTCTGAGATCAGGCGTTCTGTTTTGTTGAAGGTTTTTGGAAGGTTTTTGGAACGTGTTGGGCGGTTTCGCTAAATGCTGGAAGGTTTTAGGAAGGTTTTAGAAAGGTTTTTTGGAAGGTTGTTGGAAGGCTTTTGGGAAAACCTTCCTGAAACCTTTCTCGCTCCCCCCCCCCCAGGAAAACCTTCCAAACATGATGGACCCACGAACCCGGAAAGGGATAAAGACATGTGCAGCATGGTCACGTTTTCACGATACCCAACTGGGCGACATCTCACGAAACATCCCACGAGACACCCCGCGAAACATCCCACGAGACACCTCACGAAACATTCCACGAGACACCTCACGAAACATTCCACGAGACACCCCGTGAAACATTCCACGAGACACCCCACGAACAGGCAACCACTCAACCAGACACGCCACGAAACATTCCACGGGGGTGCGACTGGGTGTGGTCGTGCTGGGGTGTGGTCGTGCTGGGGTGTGGTCGTGCTGGGGAGTGGTCGTGCTGGGGTGTGGTCGTGCTGGGGGGTGGTCGTGCTGGGGGGTGGTCGTGCTGGGGGGGTGGTCGTGCTGGGGGGTGGTCGTGCTGGGGCGTGGTCGTGCTGGGGCGTGGTCGTGCTGGGGCGTGGTCGTGCTGGGGTGTGGTCGTGCTGTGGTGAGGTCGTGCTGGGGTGTGGTCGTGCTGGGGTGTGGTCTTGCTGGGGTAGGGTCGTGCTGGGGTCGGGTCGTGCTGGGGTGTGGTCGTGCTGGGGTATGGTCGTGCTGGGGTGGGGTCGTGCTGGGGTGGGGTCGTGCTGGGGTCTGGTCGTGCTGGGGTGTGGTCGTGCTGGGGTATGGTCGTGCTAGGGTGGGGTCGTGCATTTCGCTCGAGACATCCTGCCAAAATTCCAGGAAATCGTACAAAAACAAACGAATTAGTCGAGACATCATCGAAATTCCTTCGCGCGGGGCGCTTTTCCGCGTCGCGGTCGGCCCTGCAAAACAAGCGTTTCGCTCGAGACATCCTCGGCAAACTCTGCGGAGCAAGCGTTTCGCTCGAGACATCCTCAACACACGAAAAAGTGGCCCGCACCCTGTGATTTATCGATCGGGATTTCAAAAACAAGCGTTTCGCTCGAGACATCCTCAAAAATAATTTCGCCGGCCTCCCTCGACCTCGATATTTATCAGGGAAAAATTTCGCCGGCCTCCTTCAAGTTGGGCACCAGGGACATGTTTACATACTAAAAGAGAACCCTGGGCCTTTGCCCTTTCCGGGAAAAACCTTCCTGAAACCTTCCTCAGGGAGGTTTCAGGAGGGGCTCGTTGGAACTCCCGCACCTGTCTCCCGCTATGTATATATATATAAAGATGTATATTTATATACATACATATATGTGTATGTATATATATATATATATATGTGTGTATGTGTAGATATGTATATGTATATATGTGTATGTATATATATATATATATAAACGAACAAACAAACAAACAAGCAACCAAACAAACAAACAACACATACATAAACAAACAACAAAACACATAGCGAGATGCGGTTGGTGACAACGATGGCACGTAACAAAACTTAACTTGACGTAGCTTCCAGCGCGATGCTATGCAATGCGCATCGACCCCCCGAACAAAACGTGGAGATCGATTTCCAAATTTCCAACATGCATAACGCATCGCCATGAAAAGTCAAGTTTCCCTAAGTCGCTATCAGTAAAGATCTGAGGTGGCCAACCAAGAGCCTCTGCAAAGAGCGCTTACGCCGGAGCCTACGCCCACGCCGACGCCAGCACCAACACCAGCGCCTACGCCAGCACCAACGCCAGCGCCCACGCTGGCACCTACGCCCACGCCGACGCCAGCACCAGCGCCTACGCCCGACGCCAGCACCACGCCGGCGCCTACTACCGGCGCCAGCACCACGCCAGACCCGACGCCCGCGCCAACTCCCGCGCCGACGCCCGCGCCCACGCCCGCGCCGACACCAGCACCTACGCCAGCGCCTACGCCTGCACCAACGCCAGCGCCTACGCCAGCACCAACCCCAGCGCCTACGCCAGCACCAACGCCAGCGCCCACGCCGGCACCTACGCCCACGGCCTCCACCGGACCCCGTTTTTTATCGAGGATCCGAGATGGGGGGCGCACTTTCCTCGAGCGGGCACGCACGAAACGCACTTTTCAAAAACAAAAACAAAAAAAAAAACTGTACCTCGTTATTTACGCAGAATAATTTCGCCGGCCCTCAACAAGTCGAAACCGGGGGGTAAACCATCTAAAAGAGAACCCTGGGCTCAAGCCCTTTCCGGGAAAAACACGCGGTTCCAGCTCGGGACCACCATGTTAGATACCTACCTGGGTGGCCTGGACACGTGAAAACACTTGGTTCCAGCTCGCACGGGATGCACTTTTTCGACCAATATGTGTCCCGCACCCTGTGATTTATCGATCGGGATTTCAAAAACAAGCGTTTCGCTTGAGACGTCCTCAAACATGATCGACCCACGAACCCGGAAATGAATATAGAAATGTAACGCATGGCAACGTTTTCAAAGACACCTGATTGGGTGACGGGCAAGTGCAATGCTGATTGTATCGATCTTGATGTACCGTGCCGAGGGCTGTGCTGTGCTGCACCGTGCTGAATTGCGATGTGCCATGCCGCGGTTGTGCTCTATAGCGTCGTGGATCGAGTCTTCCTTTGCATCCGAGTCCTGACCGAACTGATCTGGATCTGAAGCTCGAGCTGCCTGAACACATAGTAGCTGCCCCAGAGCTAATTGACAGGGGGACATGCCAGGAGGACGCGCCGCGAAACGTCCCAAGGGACGCGCCAGGCGACGTGCCAAGGGACGTGTAACGCGCACATGGCTTGAGCTCGCTGGCCCTGGGCCTCTGCCATTTCCGGGAAAAGCGAACCCTGGGCCTCTGCCCATTCCGGGAACAAGACATGATCGACCCACGAACCTGGAAAGGTATGTAGAGATGTGAAGCATGGAAACGTTTTAAAGAACCTCAATTGGGCGATAGGCAGTGGCAATGCTGAAGATATCGATGGTGACGATGCTGTGCCAGCGGCTGCGTTGTGCTGCGCTGCGCTGCGCTCCCAGGGCGACGATCTCTCCAGAGCAGAAACCGATACTTTCCTGTATCGGGATATGTACTCGAGGGGCGCTTTTCGGCCCCCCCCGCCATTTCCTGAAAATCAGGCGCACTCTGCGTCCGCGCGCCCAAGGCCGCGATCCCTTGTAATTTACGCTGGATTCGCGTTCTCAAGGCCACAGCCCCTCGTAAATTACGCTGGGTTCGCGCTCGCAGTGCCGCGATCCCTCACAAATTATGCGGGATTCACGCTCCCAGGGCCGCGATCCCTCGCAAATTACGCGGGATTCACGCTCCCAGAGCCACGATCCCTCGTGAATTATACAGGTTTCGCGCACCCCTTGTAAATTACGCTGGATTCGCGCTCCCAGGGCCAAGATCCCTCGTAAATTACAACGGATTCACTTTTGCACGCGGGCGCGAACGCTGCCGTTGTCTGCTGCGAGGTGTTGCTCTTGTCCACCGCTGTTCCACACTGTATCATGCTGGAATCGGCGGGGGCCGCACCCAGGCCAGCGGCCCCGCGCGCCCCGACAAGACTGGCAATCAATAAGAGACGGACCATCTGCGGGACAGGTGATCCGACCAGAAGTTGTAGGATGTACGCAGAATGTGCGGGTGTGCTTCAGATTGCGAAGGCCCTGCTGGAGCCAAACAGTCTGCAGAAGAGGACGAGGAGAACGAGGAGAACGGAGAGGAGAAGGAAGAAGGCATGGATAATGGACGTCGTGATGTGTAGAGGAAGGAAAGCGGGGACGAGAATCATCACCAAAACCATCACCACTGTGGAGTGCACGATTTGCCCGTTTGTGGGATGCAGGTGCGCGGGATGATCCACGAAATCAAAGGACGCAAACTGCCACAACCATTAGCACTTTCCAGCCATCCGACGTCTTGAAAGAATGCCGCGCCGTGGCATATGCGCGACCAGGGCCCTCGACGCCATGCTGATATATTACACTTCGGGAAGGTGCAACTGTGCACACAGCGCCACACACGTGGCGCCAAATCAGATGTCACAATATCCGCCTACCGTGCCGTAGGCGTTCAATACGATGTCCTCAGGTCCGAGGCCTCCGGAAGCCCCCCCAAGCCCCCGGAAGCCCCCAGAGGCCTCTGGAGGCCCCCAAGGGGCCAACACAACCTCCAAAAACCTCGATCTTCAAACTTCGAGGATCGAGGATCCTCCTGGGTCCGAGCTGGCCGTGAAAGACATCATCGCCTCCGGTCCTTCCAAATCGTGCTCCCGCTGCAGAGCTGGCCTCATTCCCCTTTGCGGTCCTGGCCTCGTTCCCGCGTTTCGGTCCTTCCCAATCGTGCTCCCGCTGCAGCGCTGGCCTCGTTTCCGTCGATCCTGGCCTCATTCCCGCGCTTCGGTCCTTCCAAATCGGTCTCCCATGCATTGCGATGCTGTGTTGTGCACCGCTATGCGATGCCATGCCTTGCGCTGCAACACTCTGACATGCAGTGCTTGACGACGCAATGCCACAACATGCTATGGAGCGCTACGCTCTGCCGTGCTCTTCTGCGCCATGCTATGCCATGCTGTTCCACGCATCGCGCATGCGCCCTCCCGAGATCATTGCCTTGCTCGTTATCCGACTGCGAATAGAGAGGGGATCTAGACTCTAGGCAGTGGTAAGGGATGGGAGGGAGGGGTAGGACGTCTGATATGACGCGAGCGCACCTACCCTGCCCCTCCCACCTCTTCCCTCGCCTCTCGTCCCTCTTCCTCCCCCTCCGCCTCCCTTCTCCCGCCTCTTTCGTCCGTAGCCACTTTGGCTCAAGGCGTGGGCTTGAGCCGACGGAGACATTTCCCGTCGGCGCGTTTTGGTTGTGGCGCCCCCAGCCCGACCAGCAGCCCGCGCCCAGGGCGTCGCTCCCAGCGACCCCGACCTGCCATGGCTTCCGAGATGCCACCGGCGCCGGCCCCGCGGCTGGCCCCGAGGCCCGTGGCGGCAGCGCTCTGCCGCCTGGGCTATGCCGCCCGGCGCAGCAGGCCAATCCGGGGCGCCGATGTCGCAGTACTTGCACTTCGACTTCGAGCCGCCCTCCGACCTGCCGCGTGCGAGGCACTACATCCTGATGGTGCAGTTCAGCCTGATGTTGCTCTACGGCATGCTGCGGGTGGCGCCCCTCGGCCTCCCCCATCTGCTACTGGTGATGTTCGGCCAGACGACGGCGATGTGCTACGTCTTGCGGCAGGTGCCGATCTACATTCGCACGAGGGCGGCGCTCTTCGACCTGACGAAGACGTCGCTCATCGGCCTTCTACGAATGTTGCTCTTCGGCCACGTTCACTTGTTGTTGATGTTGCTCTTCTGCCAGTCGACCGGACGCTTCAGCCTGCTGATGGTGAGGCTTGTCGGCCACCTGCAGGCGATGCCCCTCGGCCCCCCGATGGAGTTCCTCAGCCACAACAGTCCGCTGCTGGTGATGTGCGCCCGGACGACGGCGATTCCCTACGGCATGCGGCAGGCGCTGATATTCGACCGCACGAGGGCGACGCTCTTGAGATTGTTTTTTTATTCTGGCCGATAACGCTCGTTACCCGGGGGGGGGGGGGGCGGTCGTGCCCCCCGGGTAACGGTAACGCTTGGGCTGGGCGGGGCATGGCGAGGCAGGGGCGCTCTGCGATCGCCATAGTATGCGCGCGAGCAGCACTCTCTGCCTGAGAGCACCACAGTGGCTTGCGATTCGAGTACAAGCGCAAAGCCCGCCGCGTGGTCCCGGCACCACGCCCGCGCCCGCGCGCGCGACGACGATGATCGACGAGCGACGAGCGACGAGGTCGACGACGACGACGACGACGTTTGCCGCCTGTTTCGGCCTCCGGAGGCCGTTTTCGAGCGCCGTCGACGACGACGACGACGACGACGACGACGACGACAACGTTTTTCGCCTTTTTCGGACTCCGGAGGCCGTTTTTCGGGCGCCGTCGACGACGACGACGACGACGACGACGACGACGACGACGACGACGACGGCAACGACGACGACGACGACGACGACGACGACGACGACGTTGTTTTTGTGCCTTTGTCGGACTCCGGAGGCCGTTTTTCGGGCGCCGTCGACGACGACGACGACGATTCGAGTACAAGCGCAAAGCCCGCAAGCACCAGCATCGCGCATGCGAGCGCCGCAATGGCCTGCGAGCGCCCACAGTGCGCCTGCGACCACCACACCACAGTGCGCATGCCTTCGGGCACCAGCATGTTGGAGGGGAAGACCGAGACCCCCCCCGCGTACGAGCGGTACCGTTACGGGGGGGGGGGGGGGAGAGGCCCGGGTAACGAGCGTTACCCCCCAGAGGATAAAAAAACAATCTCCTTCGACCTGACGGAAGCGCTGCTCGTCGACCAATTGCGGATGCTGATCGGCCAGTTATGCCTGCTGCTGGCGCTGTACTTCTGCCTGTCGACCGGACGCCCCAGCCTGCTGATGGCGAGGCCCTTCCACCTGTAGGCGATGCCCTTCGGCCTCCCGATGGACGGCCACAAGGCGAGAGGCCCAGGTGCCCGCCGAAGAGGACATGCCGCACGGTCCGGGGATGCGGGCCCACGCAGCGGCAACGCTCGGCGAGGCGGTGGGCCGGGCACTTGCCGCGGCGCTGCAGGACTCCCCGTGCGCCCCTCCCGCCAGGCCAGCAGAGCCAGATGAAGGCTCGCGCGGCCTCCACGGCAGTTGCCAGCCTGGCAGTGCCCGAGAGCAGGCCTGCGCAGAGCGAGGACCTGCTGCACCCAGAGCCGGCGCCGTGCCCCAGCCTCGAGGAGACGGGCGACGTCGGCTTCGACTCCAGGGATGGCGAGGCCGAGCCAAGGCCGCTGCACCCAGTGGGAGATCGCGTTCACTTGGCCGGGTTCCTCGAGGCAACGTCCTTCAACGGCGCGTCGGCCGTGATCCTGACCGTGGACCGCGTCAAGGCGTGGTACCAGGTGCGCTTGGATGACGGTTCGACTCAGTTAGTCAAGGCCGAAAACGTCCGCCCTGGGCCAGGCTCCACACAGGAGCCCACCCACGCGGGCCCCCACGCCGAGGAGGAAGACAAGGGCTTCGATTCCCTCGGCAGCGAGGCCGTGGACGGCGCCGCCGGAGTCGAGAGGGACGATCTCGGGCTCCGCAATGGCCACTGGTTCCACGTCTTCGTGACGGGCGGCGAGGCCATGACCTGGCCAGCAGGCGCCCCCCTTCCAGACTACGGCAGCGAGGAGGACGTGGAGCCCGTGCTGCACGAGGCGGGGCCCCACGAGGCCATCGGCGCTTCTGAGCCTGAGTCCACCCCCCTGCCGGCATCCGAGGCCGACGCCATGCTGGCAGTCGCCCTTCCGCCGCCGGTGCGATGTGTTGACTCATTGCTCGACGAGAGGATCGCCCGCCGCCAGCTCGGCCCATCCTTTTACGATCTGTGCCGCCTCTATAGCAGGTCGGCGCATGGCCGCATGGCAGGCGGACCTGTCCCGAAGGCGGCCAGGCCGCCCTGAAATCTTCTAACTCTGGTCGGCGCTGTGCGTTACTCGCTGCGCGTGCCGCCCGCTGCCCGCGCATGCCTGCTGGCGACTTGGCCTCGGGCGTGCCAGGCGGCCCGCATTTCTGCCTCGCAGGTGTCCCCTGCGTGGCCGCCCCGACGCAGTTGCTCGCACTGCCGTTGCCTCGCAGGTGCCCCCTCGAGGCGCTCGCTGCCGTGCCTACCGTCCAGCAGGAGTGGCGCCACAGGCCGTGCCTGCCGTCCAGCAGGAGTGCCGCCGCCGCTCGGGCTGGCCCGCCTACGCGCGGGTCAGCCTGGGCCGACCAAATCTTCGGACGGGCCTGAGAGGGGATCGGGCCTTCCATACCCTCAACCTGGCTACAGGCCAGGTTCGAGCCAGCCCACTATAAGGGCCACTGCACGTCGTCATCGACAAGACGCAGAGTTCCACCACCACCACCGCCTCTTTCATCCTCCTCCTCCTGCCTCATCCCTCCTGCCTCATCCATCCTCCTCCTCCTCCTCCTCCTCCTCCTCCTCATCATCCTCATCATCATCATCATCATCATCATCATCATCATCATCATCATCATCATCATCATCATCATCATCATCATCATCATCATCATCAATCATCATCATCATCATCATCATCATCATCATCATCATCATCATCATCATCATCATCATCATCATCATCATCATCACCATCATCATCCATCATCATCATCATCATCATCATCATCATCATCATCATCATCATCATCATCATCATCATCATCATCATCATCATCATCATCATCATCATCATCATCATTATCATCCCCCCCTCCCGTTTCCCTCCTGCCTCATCCCTCCTGCCTCATCCCTCCTGCCCCATCCCTCCTGCCTCATCCTCCTCCTCATCCCTCCTGCCTCATCCCTCCTGAATCATCCCTCCTCCTCCTCCTCCTCCTCCTCCTCCTCCTCCTCCTCCTCCTCCTCCACAGAATACGGTCCCCCCCCCTCCGTTTCAAGGTGTGTATAGTCCACGCTTGGCCCAAACAACGAAAACGTTGTGACATCGGAGCGCCAGGCGCCCTGTGTTGGTGGTGCCCGTTCCGGATGTGTATAATGTACGCGTGACGCCATGAAAAGGATGATTTTGTGACAGCGGAGCGCCGGGCGCCCTGTGTCGGCGGTGTGCGTTCAGGGTGTGTACTATCTAGACTTGGTACCAAGAAAGGGAAGATTTTGTGACAGCGGAGCGCCGGGCGCCCGGTGTTGGTGGTGTGCGTTCAGGGTGTGTATAGTCTACGCTTGGCACAAACAAACGAAGATTTTGTGACACGGAACGCCGGGCGCCCTGTCTTGGTGGTGTGTTCTGGGTGTGTATTATCTAGACTTGGCACCAAGAAAGCCTTTCTTTTGTGGCATCGGGCCGCAGGGCTCCATGTGTTGGTGGTATGCGTTCAGGATGTGTATAATTCACGCTTGGCACCAAGAGGCCCCAATTTTGGTGACATCGGAGCGCCGGCCGCCCTGTGTTGTTCACAACATGATGCAACGACGCGTGGGGATGAGAGCCAAAGCAATCAGGACACCTGATGACGACGGCATGCAAAAGTTAAGTTCAGCGCGGGGCTGAAACTTCCACGCTCGAGAGATCAGCGTCGACGCTGGAGCCGCTAACTGGAAGCGCACGGACGCTCGTGGAGGCGCATTCGAGCGCCACGCGATATGGATATGGCGTGCCACTCACGCGCGCTGGCGAATGAAAGCTCTCGGCAGCTCGCCAAAGCCGTGCTCGAGCGCCGGGCAAGACCTCGGGCAGCTCCGCGACGCGCTGCAGCCTGCCGGGCTGCGTCGGCTTGGTCTGCGCGCCCACGGTGCAGGCGCCGACCCACAGCCGCCTGACATCGATGAAAACCTCCCTCGCGCGCTTGTTCTGCCCCGACTTGTTTGCCGCGACAGCGACGAAGCGCTCGAGCCCAAGGGTTTTTTCCTTCCAAAAAGCACGGTCCTTCTTCAAGGCACTGGTCCCCACCTTCAAGCGGTCGACCTCGGCGCCCGCGCCGGCATCGACAACGCCGCCAGGTGGGGCGCGCCTCTTCGGAGCCATATCGGGCCCCGGAGCCTTCAAAGTCAGCGCGCGAGCAAGCGAGAAGCTATCGAGCGCGCGCGCGCTCAATCCTGAGCCCGATGGGCCACGGACACGCGCCCATGCAGCCACGCGGCTTGACGCGCCCACATGCAGTCTGAAGACTTTTTCAATCGACGCAGCACGGATCCATATAAAATTGCGAAGCCCGCAGACCCCAAGCACGCGGGCATGGTTAGCCACGTGGCTCACAACTAATTCAGCCACGACCTGGCTCTGACTCCGCAGGCGCGCCGTCGTCGGGGAGCTCACTCGGGGAAACCTCTTCACCCTTACAAGCATCACCGATATGTTCTGAGGGATCGGTAGATAGGAAAGTAACCGCATCCTCGCTTGTCTTGCACTTCTTGTAGCCGTTCGCACCATCCCCCTTATCAAACTTGGCAAGGAACAAGCCGTTCCTCTTGTGAACATTATTGGGCACCGGCTCTCGCCCCTGCGGTTCATCGAACCCCATTCCCCTCATGATGCGTATCACCGCGGCCAAAGCATCAGGCTTATACACTACAAAGAGGTTGTCACACGGATGAATAGGCCTCAGAACCTCGACTTGAACAGCACGTCCTTTAACTTCCACGTCCAAGCACATGACCTCAGGATCCCGCCTCATGTCAGCCTTATGGGCGTGGGACTGGACGATATTTGGTTGTTTCGGTGGCGTCTCAAACAAGCTGCACACGCGCTGCTCCTGCTCCTGCGCGAAGTCATCCGACTGCTGCTGATCCCGCTGGGCTAGCAACGCCTTCAGCCCCCTACTCAAAATTACGGCCTGTTGCCCCAGTCCCGATGGGACTCCATCATTAGCATAAGCCACAAGGCTGTTCAATGTATACAGCGCTAGTGAGATTCAGACAAACGTATCGTCACCCACTGTAGTCACATCATGTGGCTTGAAAATCCGCCAAATTGGCTTGAGTCCATCCACCTTGACAGTTCGAGAAAGTTCAAGCGTAGCTGTCTGCATACTGCTAAGAGCAAGTCGCGATGCTAGACGCTCGGTTGCCCCTGAGCCTGCGCGGCTACGGTTACTTCGCAGAAGCGCGACACGCAGGGGGCAACGTCATACGGGGCCAGGAGACGAAGGAGAGGGGGCGCGAGGGTGCACGGGAGGCATATAGCGCGCTGGGGGTACACGGGAGGGGGCGCACGGGGCGCGCGGGAAAATTGGGGGGAAGGGGGGGGGGTGCACGGTAGGTACTACCCCCTTTATACACCACCCGCATGCCCCATACCCAACTCCCGTGCCCCTTGTACCCCATGCCACACCCCCCGTGTACCCCCCCGCTTCCCGTGCACTGCCTACCCCGTATACCTTCTTCATCCCCTCCTTCATCCTTCCCATTTCCCCTGCGTGTATTCCGCGTTTCCCTCTCGTTATTCCCCGCTCGGTTGTTCCAGCCAAAACATTGCTGAGGGGGGGGGGGGGGGCATAGCGATCCAAGGGCAGGGCGCGCCAGGCAGACGGCTGCACGGCAAAGGTGGGCAGGCTATGCCCCTCAGGCCCGATGCAAAGTCAGAAGCGCGCTTCGCTGCGCCCGAGCAAATGAGAAAACGCAATCGTATCTACACCTTGCTAAATCTCGCCATCCCCCCACCTCCTCCCACATGGCCACTGCTACCCCTTGAAGCTCCAGAGTGGGACAGCATCGGGCACAGCCGATTCGAACTGCGTTTGTTTCTGACGGCGCTGGCGCGATGGCTACTCGCAAGAACACCGCATCAATTGCCTAATAAGCGCCTGGCTGATCGGCATGCCAGCTTGCACGTATCAATGCATAAAGCTTCGTGCTGGCCGACGGTGCGACGGCTCGCCCAGCCCCCAATCCTCGTCTCATGTCCTCCTTCCCCCCCCCACCACCACCCCACCCCACCCCATCCCCTATCTACGGCGCGGCAGCATATGTACTATAGCACTGCATAGCGCTGGACTGGTTCAATCGTAGAGCTTGGGATAACGCAACGCGTGCGATACAAAACACACCCCTGATGTAGCATCCGCGCTGAATGCGATGCTTACGACCTCTTCTGCTTATTGGCGCTCTCCTCGTGGACCGGCACAGCCTTAGCCTTGGGCTTGACGAACACCTGGAGCTTTACGTTCGGCCCGACGTCGGCAATGCTGGTCAGCACTGGCAGCATGATGCCACCGTGGGACACTTGGCTCGTAGCCATGTTGGCTTGCTTCTTATCGTATGCTGTCGCGACCCAGCAGTACGCAGCCACGAACGCGGCTTCATCGAATTTGTTGGCGCCGTTGTCGCCTGGCTTCGGCACAGGCAAAACAAACATGATGGACCCACGAACCCGGAAAGGGATAAAGACATGTGCAGCATGGTCACGTTTTCACGATACCCAACTGGGCGACATCTCACGAAACATCCCACGAGACACCCAGCGAAACATCCCACGAGACACCTCACGAAACATTCCACGAGACACCTCACGAAACATTCCACGAGACACCCCGTGAAACATTCCACGAGACACCCCACGAACAGGCAACCACTAACCAGACACCCCACGAAAGATTCCACGGAGGTGCGACTGGGTGTGGTCGTGCTGGGGTGTGGTCGTGCTGGGGTGTGGTCGTGCTGGGGAGTGGTCGTGCTGGGGTGTGGTCGTGCTGGGGGGTGGTCGTGCTGGGGGGTGGTCGTGCTGGGGGAGTGGTCGTGCTGGGAGGTGGTCGTGTGGGGGCGGTGGTCGTGCTGGGGCGTGGTACGTTGCTGCGGGAGTGGCTTCGTGCTGGGGGTGGTCGTGCATATCTGCTGTGGTGAGGTCGTGCTGGGTTGTGGTCGTGCTGGGGTGTGGTCTTGCTGGGGTAGGGTCGTGCTGGGGTCGGGTCGTGCTGGGGTGTGGTCGTGCTGGGGTATGGTCGTGCTGGGGTGGGGTCGTGCTGGGGTCTGGTCGTGCTGGGCTGTGGTCGTGCTGGGGTATGGTCGTGCTAGGGTGGGGTCGTGCATTTCGCTCGAGACATCCTGCCAAAATTCCAGGAAATCGTACAAAAACAAACGAAATAGTCGAGACATCATCGAAATTCCTGCGCGCGGGGCGCTTTTCCGCGTCGCGGTCGGCTCTGCAAAACCAGCGTGTCGCTCGAGACATCCTCAACAAATTCTGAAACCAAGCGTTTCGCTCGAGACATCCCCAACTCTGCAAAACCAGCGTTTCGCTCGAGACATCCTCAACAAATTCTGAAAAACAAGCGTTTCGCTCGAGACATCCTCAAAAATAATTTCGCCGGCCTCCTTCGACCTCGATATTTATCAAGGAATAATTTCGCCGGCCTCCTTCAAGTTGGGCACGGGGGACTATGTTTACATACTAAAAGAGAACCCTGGGCCTGAGCCCTTTCCGGGAAAAAATGAAGCGGCGCACCGCTGTCAATCGCGCTGTCGCCAAGCGGCACGCCCGACACATTAGACGCGTTCTTCGAGCTTATATTGACCAACGGTGCCACTGGGACCAATGCAAGCTGACCCTGCTTGACCACACACGTGGTCCAAACCCCATCTGGTTTCCACCAGAAGATCAGCTTTTGCATCCCCATGTGCTTGGCGTCTAGCTCGAGAAGAGCTCGGTACAAGATAGCCTTTTGCATGTCGGTGTACAACTGACGGGGCCGCTGCTGATCACCCTCCATCTGCTTTGGCGGCTCAGCTTTTGAGAGCGACCACTTATCAAAGAGATCTTCCAATGCAATTTCAGCCGCGCGTAGCTCCCCGCCGTGGTTGACCACCTCGTGAAGCTTGACCGCATGGCCGATGCTGAAGACAGCGTAAAGCCTCTGGGCTGGAACATGCTTCTGAACTACGAAGGACCCGATCGAGTAACCAGCATCTTGGCAATCCACGCAGGGCCCTTATGGTCGTTGAGCGCCGCCGTGGCAGACGCCGCAGGCATTGCCTTGGAATTTGCACCTGCACAGCTCGAGACCGAATACTTATTCCACTCATCGAACGTGACGGTCTGACCCTTGATGGAGCTGACACCGCTCAAGAATGATTTGCACACGTCGCCCCACGCGTGCACGACCCCCCCCCCGCCCCCCCCCCCGACCCGACTTCTCTTCCCCCACGGGCTTCAAAGCAACCCTCACGAATAGCTGCCCCAAGGGCCCCAAGGCCGCCTCAATGCCGTCGAGCCCCACTTGCGATATCCATGGCTTCGCCAAGTATGCGTTCAGCAATCAATGCTTCAGCCTGCGCAGGCTTGCCTGCAACCTTCGAGACGTCAGCCTTCACCAGCAAACGCGCCAGGCCGTTCTCAACCTTGTCGCCAGCGAGGTTCGCGATAGCAAGCGACACCCGCACCAACGGATGCAAATTGGTTGTGGACGAAAAAGTTGCGTGAGTCAGCGCTTCCCAAAAACTTTGGCCAAGCGTAACGTTGCAACCAAATTGCTTTGCAATCGAATCCATGAACGCCACGAGTGGAGCACCGCCGCCACCGCCGAAATTCTCGACACACTCAAGCAAAGTCTTGCTGTACTTGGCGTTCGGCACGTTAAGCGGAACAACGCTCTCGATTGCCAATTCTTTCCAGCTCTCGAGCTCGCGCATCCCTGGGCCATTGGCACTCGCCGCCAACGCCATGCAAGTCTCAAGCTCCCCAACCCCAGTGCCGACGTGATTCTGCGTGTTCAAAGCCCTCTGGGCAATAACAGCGAAGCGTGGGAATCGCTCGTCGATCACATTAGGGGCCACCTCCCACTTCCAGCCCTTGCCAATCATGATTTTGAATTGCTCGTTGTGGAACAGCTTTTGCATATCGATCATGTCTGAGTCAATGCATTGCAATGACTTCTGAGACGCCTTGCCCTGGACCCCTGCCTGCTCACAGAAAGCCGCGGCGTGCCCACGCCCGACTGTCACGCAGCGCTCTGACCCATTCATAGGCGCTAGAAGCCCTTGGGCTCGATCCACCAGCTGCTTATTTTTACCGATGTGCGTCCAGCGGAGGGGGCAAGCGACCCCAAGCTCGATGCGCAGAGCATTTGATAGCTGGCGGATGTCAGCCCCGCACGCGTGGATCCTAGCAGCATTGCGGCGCACGTTACGCGGGCTCAGCAAAAGCCCCCCCCCCCCCCCATTGACCGCATGCGCGAGGAAAAGCTTCGGAGGAATGCGGCCCGCTGTGCAAGCCAGCTTGCGCCCGCGAAGGCATTGCATAAGCTTATCCAAATGCTCATGCGCCTTCATTTTCTCCATGTCCAAAATCTTCTGGAACTCCTGTGTGAAAGCTTGGCTAAGCTCGGCCATTGCACACGCGGTAGCTGAGCAAGTGAGAAGCTCTGGAAACCCACAGCTGATGCTATGAGCCGAGGCGGCTGCAAACGACGGGAGGCACATGCAAGTGCAATGATAAACGTATGCATCGCAAGTAAAGCGTCCCAGGCCCCTCATCCACCCGATGGATTGCATGCCCCCCCCCCCTCTTATCTGCACATTCAAAGCCCACGCTCGTTTAAAACATGATGGGCCCACGAACCCGGAAAGGGATATAGACATGCGCAGCATGGTCATGTTTTCACGATACCCAACTGGGCGACATCTCACGAAACATCCCACGAGACACCCCGCGAAACATCCCACGAGACACCTCGCGAAACATTCCACGAGACACCTCGCGAAACGTTCCACGAGACACCCCGCGAAACATTCCACGAGACACCCCACGAGCAGGCAACCACTCAACCAGACACCCCACCAAACCTCCCACGGGGGTGCGACTGGATGTGCTCGTGCTGGGTGGGGTGTGGTCGTGCTGGGGTGTGGTCGTGCTGGGGAGTGGTCGTGCTGGGGTGTGGTCGTGCTGGGGGGTGGTCGTGCTGGGGGGTGGTCGTGCTGGGGGGGTAGTCGTGCTGGGGGGTGGTCGTGCTGGGGCGTGGTCGTGGAGGCACGTGGTCGTGCTGGGGCGTGGTCGTGCTGGGGTGTGGTCGTGCTGGGGTGAGGTCGTGCTGGGGTGTGGTCGTGCTGGGGTGTGGTCTTGCTGGGGTAGGGTCGTGCTGGGGTCGGGTCGTGCTGGGGTGTGGTCGTGCTGGGGTATGGTCGTGCTGGGGTGGGGTCGTGCTGGGGTGGGGTCGTGCTGTGGTCTGGTCGCGCTGGGGTGCGGTCGTGCCGGGGCATGGTCGTGCTAGGGTGGGGTCGTGCATTTCGCTCGAGACATCCTGCCAAAATTCCAGGAAATCGCACAAAAACAAACGTATTAGTCGAGACATCATCGAAATTCCTTCGCGCGGGGCGCTTTTCCGCGTCGCGGTCGGCTCAGCGAATCCAGCGTTCCGCTCGAGACATCCTCGGCAAACTCTGCGGAGCAAGCGTTTCGCTCGAGACATCCTCAACGCACAAAAAAGTGGCCCGCACCCTGTGATTTATCGATCGGGATTTCAAAAACAAGCGTTTCGCTCGAGACATCCTCAAAAATAATTTCGCCGGCCTCCTTCGACCTCGATATTTATCAGGGAATAATTTCGCCGGCCTCCTTCAAGTTGGGCACGGGGGGATATGTTTACATAGGAAAAAAACATGACCCTGGGCCTGAGCCCTTTCCGGGAAAAATGATGATGGCATGCGCCATGGCCGAACGGGCCCTGAAGCGATTCGCGGGGTGATCCCGAAGCTGCAATATGGATTTGCAAGGCTAAGAACCACGCGGAACACAATTCGACTGCCCGAATGATGGGGCGCGCAGACACGGTTGGCCCAAACTCGATGTTCAAATCCTGACAAATATGCGACGCTGGTTCGTGTTTTTGCGTTTGTGGCCCAGCATGGGTTTCATGCTTGCAAACCTTCGGAAGCTACATGTTGTTGTGCTGGAAACTACATGTTAAACACGAAAATGCACATATTGAATTTTTGAAAACGGATTTCTTGGGTGTTAGCATAGGCCGAAGTTCGATGTTAAAACAAACTAGTTCTTCTGTAAATCTACGATAAACATTTACGTTGAGCATTCGATAAGCAGTTTAGCACATATACTATGACAAGCTTTGTTGAACCAATAACCTACTTAACAACAGCTGAACCTCTACGACTGTCTATATTGGCCCATGGAAGTCCACATGGACTTTTTAGCTAAAAATGACAAACCAGCTACGTAGCTATAGCATCATGCTGCTGGCTTGCAAGTGGGTCTAGTGCGCACTCCAACCACCTTCATACCCTTAGGAGCCGACATTCATCTCAGCAGTTTCCCCCTCCCAGCCACGGCCGCAGCCGCAGCCGCGGACGCAGCCGCGGCCGCGGCCCGGAGAAGGAAACCACCGCGAAACATGATGGATCCACGAACCCGGAAAGGGATATAGACACGCGCAGCATGGTCACGTTTTCACGATACCCAACTGGGCGACACCTCACGAAACATCCCACGAGACACCCCGCGAAACATCCCACGAGACACCTCACGAAACATTCCACAAGACACCTCACGAACCATTCCACGAGACACCCCGTGAAACATTTCACGAGACACCCCACGAACAGGCAACCACTCAACCATACACCCCACGAAACATTCCACGGGGGTGTGGTCGTGCTGGGGAGTGGTCGTGCTGGGGTGTGGTCGTGCTGGGGGGTGGTCGTGCTGGG
>CAUYUJ010009537.1:16468-33749 GCA_963575745.1 Prorocentrum cordatum | reverse complement strand
CCCCCCATCCCATCTGGGGGGGGCCTGCGGGGCCCTGGGACCCATCCCATCTGCGGGGGGGGCGTGAACCTTCGACCCTAGAACATGTATGCACCGCCGCTAGATGTCCAGAGAGATCGGTGTCCAAGGCGGTGGGCATGACAAATCCCAGCCTCGGACTCGGCTCCAGGGAACAAGACCATGCGTGCGACACGATCGCATGTGCAAGCGACCGAAGTCCTGCCATAAGAAACCGCAGAAACAGGGACTGGGACCCATTATTGGCCCTGGTTGTGCCTCGGGTCATGAGAGACGCCCCAGTGCGAGGAATAGCTTAAATAATCTCGATGTCTCTCAGAAACCCACGTGGTCCTGGTTCCAGCGTCTCAGCTACTCCTGAAGGGAGGACGTGCAGCTCTCGAGAGGCAGGGCGTTGATCCCGAGATGGACGGTCTCCGAAAACGACTGTGCGCAATGGCGGCCTTTGAATAGGACGTCGCGAAACCACACGCACACACGCACACACACGCGCACACACAAACACACACACACACACTTTTGCGTCGGCGGCTAGGCATGGGTCGTCTGCGCTGGCGGAAGAAGCTAACAAAACGGGGGCACCATTGTAGCGAATTGGCCATCATGCAAGAGGAGGGGAGGAGGGAAGAGCGGGCGGCCGCGAGGAAGGGGGAAAGGCGAGGGCCGCTCAGGAGGGACAGGTCACTCCCTGAGCGAGCAGGCGCGGCAAGCCCCGCCAGCGGGGACAGAGGCGGCTGCTGCGCCAAGGTTCCACACACACACACACACACACGCACACACACACAAACACACACACACACACGCACGCACACGCACACACGCACGCAGCAACGCCACGTCACGTGCTCGCAACAACCCCTTGCCTTCGGCGCAGCGCCTTCGCCTCTTCCGCTGCCTAACCGCCACACGTCTGCCGGCACGCGTTGCACACCAGAGCGCAAGGGTGCATGCGCGCGCACTGCGGACCGTGCAGAGGTTCCTACCTTGGCCCCACGGCAGCTGCTTACGGCTCGCGCTGGCCATGCTCTGGAGCGCCCGCGAGCGAGCACGGCACGCGATCCGCACGGCTCACAAAGAAGGCAGCACGAATGGCAGGAGCCACCGCGGAACAGGATTGGGCGGCCTCGGCAGATCCCCTCCCGCCCCTCCCGCATTCCGCCCGCTCCCATTGCTACTCCTGCTCCTCCTCCTCCGCCTCCTCCTCCTCCTGCTCCTCCTTCGCACCCCTTCACCCCTGATCCTCCTCCTCCTCCTCCTCCTCCTCCTCCTCCTCATTATCCTCCTCCTCCTCGCCATCGCCATCACGAAGCATGAGCCCTATCATCACCACCATCGCCATAAGCATGACCAACACCATCATCATCATCAGCAGCATCAGCATCATCATCACCACAACCATCACCATCATCATAACCATCATCATCATCATCATTATTACCACCATCATCGTTATCATCATCCTCATCCTCGTCCTCATTGTTATCGTCATCGTCATCATCATGATCAACATCATCCTCATACTCATCAGCATCATCGGCATCCTAAGCAACAGCATCAGTATCATCATGATGGTGATCATCATCATCATCATCATCAGCATCAGCATCGTCATCATTATCATCATGCTCATCATCACCACCACTACCAACATCATCGTAAATACCACCATCGTCGTCGTCATCATCATCATCAAAAACATCACCACCAATATCACCATCACAATCACCATCAACATACACATCACCATCGCCGTCACCACCAACACCACCACCGTCATCATCATCATCATCATCATCATCATCATCATCATCATCATCATCATCATCATCATCATCATAATCATCATCATCTTCATCTTCATCATGAGCATCACCATCATCCTCGTCCATATCCTCATCCGCATCCTCATTATCATCATCAGTATCAGTATTAGTATCAGTATCAGTATCAGTATCAGTATCATCATCATCATCATCATTAGCAGCATCAGCATCGTCATCATTATCAGCATGCTCATCATCACCACCACTACCAACATCATCGTAAATACCACCATCGTCGTCGTCACCTTCAGCATCAACCACATCACCACCAACATCACCATCACAATCACCATCACCATACACATCAGCATCGCCATCACCACCAACACCACCACCGTCATCATCATCATCATCATCATCATCATCATCATCATCATAATCATCATCATCATTATCATCTTCATCATGAGCATCACCATCATCCTCGTCCATATCCTCATCTGCATCCTCATTATCATCATCAGTATCAGTATTAGTATCAGTATCAGTATCAGTATCAGTATCATCATCATCACCATCATCATGATCGTCATCACCATCGTCGTCGTCGTCGTCGTCATCTTCATCAACATCATCTGCTGCCCAGCTCCGCCCCCCCCACGAGGTCACTGCGGCAGGCCAGCACCGACAGCAGAGGAGGTCCCCCAGCGCTCGTCGGAAGGCCTTGTGGATCCTCCAGACCACTCTGTTGATGCCTCTGTTCTGAACGATTTCGACCTGCGCGTAAGAAGGATGTGACGCATGATGATAAGGAAGCTGATGCGAAAAATGGAAAAAAAGACGAGGATGCCGAACGGAGGAGGAGGAGGAGGAGAAGGAAAAGGAGGAGGATGATAGGTGAGTCGAATAACATGGCTAAGGAAGTACGAGCGAAGAGGGGGGATGTGGGAAAGAAGGAGGGGAGTGAACGAGGAGGAAGAGTAGGGGGAAGGAGAAGGAGGAAGAGGAGGAGGAAGAGGAAGGAGGGGTAAGATCAGGAGGGAAGGAGGATGGTAGAAAAAGAGGAGGGATGAAACGGGATTGTGTTTTTTTGTGATTTTGGTAGCGTTGGCGACTGCATGCCCGCATCGGAGAGGACTCACGCTTGCCTGCCATTGACGGCCTTTGCACAAGAGAGCTCGGGCCACGTACATCCCATGCCGAACCAATCGGACACCCTCCTGGACCCTGCCGAACAAAATGTGCAGATTTCGCTGCCGAAATCGAAGGGACGAATGCACGTAAATCTTATAGTCACTGCGCACAAACCCTTTTGCAGCCTGCGCTGCCAATTCCAAAGAGGCCACCGCGAGCAAAACCCAGGGTCACTGCAAGCAAACCCTTCTGCGGTTTTCGCTGCCACGTCCAGGGAGTCACAGTAAGCAAACCCCACGGTCACTCCAAGCAAGCCATTGTGCAGTTTTCGCCGCCAAATCCTAAGAGGGCACTGCGAGCAAACCCTAGGGTCACTGCATGCAAACCCGTCTGCAGCTTACGCTGTCACTTCCAAGGGCGCCACTGCAAGCAAATCTTGTGGTCACTGCAAGCTGCAAGCAAGCCCTTTTCGCAGCGAGTGCCAAGGGGTCACTGCAAGCAAACCCCAGGGCCACAGCAAGGAAACCCTCCCGCTGCCATTCCACGGGGGTCACTACACTGTAACCTCAGGACTACTGAGAGCAAGCTCTTTTTGCATATTTCGCTGCCGCTCTTACAGGGGACGCTGCAAGCAAACCTTATGGTCACTACAGGCCACTCCATTATGCAGATCACGCTGCCAATTCCAACGGTGTCACTGCAAGCACACCCAACGTTCACTGCAAGCAGACCGTTCGTTCTGCAATTTCCACTACTAAATGCAACTGGGACCCAGACACCCGACGTCGTGATTTTGTTCACAACGTCGACCCCCTGAGGTATGGACCCCTTCCCTGGGACCGGCTGTTCGTCCTGAGTTATTTTTGACAGTCCCGAGGCCTGGTAAGGGCCCCAGGAGGCCGAAAGTAACGAAAAACTCCCGTCGTGATTTTTGTCACGACGCGAGGGGGTCTGGGGACGCTGCAGGGAAACCTCGAGAATGCATCATGTGCCGTCGTTATGTTTGTCCTGCGCCGAGCGGTCAGCCAAGTGAGCAGGACCGTTGCCAAGCTTATCCCGTGCGCCCTCCGTCCGCGCAACTCTGGTGCTTGGCCTGTCTCGTTACAGCGTACATACTACTAACAATGATATTCGTGTTGATTCGAATATGAATATTTGCATTCGTATTTGCATTTCCCAGGCAGTGCTTGCAGATAGGAGCTCCAACGTGTTAATCAGGGACTGGGCCTGTCTGCCAGTCTGGCGGCTATGTTGCCACCGTCGCCGCCCCGTCCCCGCCCCGTCGCCGCCTCGTCGCCGCCCGTCGTCTGGGCCTGTCTGTCGGTCGCCGCGTTTTGTTGCCACCGTCGCCGGTCCGTCGCCGCCCGTCGTCTGGGCCTGTCTGTCGGTCGCCGCGTTTGTTGCTGCCGTCGCCACCCCAAGGCCGCCTCGTCGCCGCCTGTCGTCTGGGTCTGTCTGTCGGTCGCCGCGCTTGTTGCTGCCGTCGCCGCCCCGTCGCCGCTTCGTCGCCGCCCGTCGTCTGGGCCTGTCTGTCGGTCGCCGCGCTTGTTGCCGCCGTCGCCGGCCCGTCGTCGCCCCACCTAGGTTGCACAACATAGATTGCACAACGTAGGTAGCACAACCTAGACTCCACCACACAGATTGCATCACAAATGCGAACCACATAGATCGCACGACATAGTTCGCACCACCTTCGCGCGCGCATGTCGAAATCGTTCGAACGCACTTGCGCGCGTGCCGTCGCGAGAATCCTTTGCAACGAATGAAATGAAGTGCACGCGCGCGCGTCGTCGCGCACATGCCAAAATACTTCAACAACCTGGGTTTCGCAACGACTTCAAAGCCGAATGTCCAAATAACATTCAAACCACATGGTTTCGCAACATCAGTTTCAAAAACAAAACTTGCGCGCTCTTGCGAATTCCTACGACAACCATGCGTTTCTCAACATTGTCATGGCGTTCGGCCAAGCGGGCCTCTGCCGCTGCACGCCGACATCATTCGCACGCCCTTGCGCTCGCGTTGGGGGGGGGGGCTACGATCCGTGTCAAATAATACCACGCCGGTCACTCTCACGCGTCGGGCGCGCGCATGCCGAACTCTTCCCAAAACCTTCATCACCGACGCGAGGGCGCCGTCATCGTCGTCGGCGTGATCCGCATCGGCGCCCGCACTGGCCGCGCCCTCGTCGGTGCGAACATCGTCACCAACATTGCTACTATCATCATCGTGTCTACCGTCGTCGCCGTTGCCATGATACCGCGCCCGCCCACGTCGCCGACTCGCAGTGAAGTGCCCGCTGGGATGTGCCCAGCGGTCAGCGCCACCGCGGCCGCGTCGGCGGCGCCAAATTAACTGGCCGCTGCGCGCGCGTGCTACGGTTGGCGCGGCCGCAGCGATGCACCAGCCAACGCCAAGCATGCATCGCAATCGCCACCGCGTGGGTGTTGCAAACCAAGTTGCGGGTGGGCGGGTGGGATTTTTGCAAGAGCATGGCATGTGCCAACTAATGTGTTAAAACCAACTGCACGACATATATTGCACCTTCAGTTGCACCATGTACAGTGCACAACATTGACTGCACACCATAGACTGAACAACGTAGATTGCACCACATATATTGCACGACGCATGTTGCCCCACATATATGGCACAACATATACTGTGCCTCATAGATCGCACCACATATATTGCAAAGCGTAGAATGCACAACCTAGATTGCATCACGTAGACTGCGAATCGTCGGTTGCACAACAACTATGGCACCACACCCAGTGCACCACATAGAATGCACAACATAGATTGCACAACACTAATTGTTTCACATCGATTGCTCTACGTAGATCGCACCAAACAAAGTGCACATTGCAGGTTGCACGCAAGATATTGCAAAATACGGATTGCACCACCAAGATTGCAACACATTGATTACAACACACATTGTACCTGTATAGATCTCACCTTGGACTGGCCAGCATATGTTGCGGAATATCCCACATATATTGCGCAACACAACTTGCTAGAAACACATGGTGTGGGGTCCACGCTGGCTAATGCATTAGAAGTCTTATGGGTAGTGCGATTCGTATCAGTCACATTGACACCCTGAGAATTATTCGCAGTCGAGTCAGCAACCGCATAAGTAGGTGATGTGTGTTAGTATGACAATAAGCATTCGCATTCGCATTAGTCTGAGCATTTGTGATAGCATCAGCCAACGCATGTACATCCGCAATCGCATTAATATGCGTATTCGCATTCGTTTCCACATTCGTCATGGTACTCGATACTGTGGTCACTCTAGGTGTCTCCGTCTATGTCCCTCTCTCTCTGGCCCATGTTTAAAGACGCTTAGGGTCTTCAGCCGCAAAGGTGAAACTTTCTGTTCGCAACGGGGAGCCCCAAAGGTCTAGACCCCTTCCCCGGGACCGCTTTTTTGTCCGGGCTCGTCGAGGCCCAGCGAGGGCCCCCAGACGCGAAAAACTACACGAAATATCTCCACCTTGATTGTACCAATGCGCACGCAGGCCCGCGGATTATGGGGCAACCAGAGGCTGAGTGCCTATTTTCCGAGTGTCTACGGCCAGGAACTTTTGGACAGCGTGTCGCGGCGGCGGCCCCGGCGACACGCTGTGCCCTGCAAGCGGAGAGCGCGTCGCTCCGCCCCGCAGGGCGGCGGGTTCGGCGAGGCTCGGGACGTGGAAGCACGGGGACCCAGAAGAGCATGGCGTGTCACGCCGAAGCGCGGGAGGGCCAGAACCGCAGAAGCGACACGCTCGCCGGAAGTCCCTGACCGCGACGGGCTTCCCACGCTTCGGGACTACTGGGGGTGAGTTCATATGGAGGCCTCCCAGATGGGGTCCGAGTAGATGGGGTCGGAGGATCTCGCCGCATGGCCGATGCATCGGCCATGCACTGGCGACGTCGGCGAGACATCCGCACATTCGGCCTGGAGCAAATTGGGCCCCACATCCAGCCGCATCGCCGATGCATCGCCGATGCATCGGCGATGCGGCGAGATCCTCCGACCCCATCTACCCTGACCCCATCTAGCAGGCCTAGATCGGGGGGGGGGGGGGCGACGAGTGTGGGGGGGGGGACGAAACGTGCACTGCTCGTGCCCCTTTGGGGCCCCCAGGGGGACGCCCTTTTGGGGACCCTCGAGGGCACGAAGAGTGCCCCTGTCGCCGCCCCCCCACCGATCGGCCCCCGTTGCAGCCGGACCTGAAGCAGGATGACATCCCCTGAGAGCATGAATACCTCCCGCCGGCGCCAGACTGAAGACCATCCGAGGGCACCCTCCCCCGAGGACGCACAAGCACCTCCAGCGGGCACGAAGAACATCGGGGCCCCCTCCCCGAGCCGACGTGCTGCCTCGGCCCGGCCGCGCCTGACGCCCGAGACGCTCTGGGGAATCAGGCCGGGCGACTGCCCCGTGCGCTGGAGGCCTGGGGGCGCCCTGGGCGCGCGGAGGGGCGGGGGCGAGCGAGGGGGGGGAAGTGTTCTGGATTATCATTCGAAGTATTCCTACTGCTACTATTATTCTTTTCTTGCGAGCGAGGGGGGGAAGTGAGAAGGGGCGGGCCTGCTCCGAAGGCTCGGAATCCCCCCGGCCTTCCGAGAAGGGTTTCTGAGCCTGCTGAAACCAGCGCCTCGCCTGAGACATCCTCAGAATCTGCTCCGGAAGCAGAAGATGTTGAGCACGCATGCGGGCAAGCCGCCTGAGACATCCCCACAAGATGGGCGGGAATCCTGGCGTGCCCCTACACCTGGCGCCCCTTTCTTAGGAGTGCTGAAACCAGCGCCTCGCCTGAGACATCATCAGAATCTGCTCCGAAACCAAAGTGTGTTGAGCACGCAAACGGGCAAACCGCTTAAGGCATCCCCACAATCTGGGCGCGAATCCTGGAGTGTCCCTACCCCTGGCGCCCCCCCCTGCGAGTGCTGAATCGCCTGGTGCTGAAACCAACGCCTCGCCTGAGACACCCTTATAGAATCTGCCCCGAAACCACAAATTGTTGGGCATGCAAGCGCGCAAATCGCCCGAGACATCCCCACAATCTGGGCGCGAATCCCGGAATGTCCTGACCCCTGACCCCCCCCCTTCGGAGTGCTAAAACCAGCGCCTCGCCTGAGACATCTTTAGAATCTGCTCCGGAAGCAGAAGATGTTGAGCACGCATGCGGGCAAGCCGCCTGAGACATCCCCACAAGATGAGCGGGAATCCTGGCGTGCCCCCACCCCTGGCGCCCCCTCCCCTAGGGGTGCCCAAATGCTACGCCTGCTCATCGCGGTGAGCATCGGACCACCAATGAGTATCAGTGAGTATGAGTCTGAGTATGACAGGAGTATGAGTGTGAACTAATATGAATGCAAATTGAATCCGAGAGTGGGCGAGTCTAAGTCTGTGTGCACTGAGTCTGAGTATGAGTGAGCTGGAGTGTGTGAGAGAGTCTGACTGTAAATGAGTCTGGGTGTTAGTGGGTCAGAGGATGAGTGAGTCTGAGTGCGAGCGGGTCTGGGTGTGAGTGCGTCTGAGTATGAATGAGCATGGGAAAGTCACTCTGGTGGAGAAAGAGGAGGAAGATGAGGAGATGATGAGGAGGGTTTGTTCTTGGAGCCTAACAAGAAACCCCACCTTAGGGTATGGAGAAATACAAACTGCACCCTGTGGCTAAATCAGGATCATGCGCGGGCACCCCGCGATCACTTTGCGCTGTTTGGTTGATAGGGACGGCGGGGGTGCTGGCATGTTGCCTGCTGTGCAAACCCAGATATCATCATGGTCACCCCGCCGCGATTGTGCAGTGGCTTTCAACACGGGTGGTGTAGGCCAACATGTTTCCTGAGGTGCGCGGGCGCACCTGGCACACTCTGCGCGTGCTCCGCACGTGGCGCACCTGGCGCGGCAGGACCGCGCGGCACACTTGGGCGCACAGGGAGCACGTGGCGCATGTGGCGCCGCCGGCCTGCCCAGCACGCTTGCCCCAGGGGCGCCTGGCGCGCTTGGTGCGCGTGGCGCGCCTGGCACGCGCGGCACGCCTTGCCCCAGCGTCGCGCACCTGGGGTCCGTAGTGGTTCCAAATGGCTGCCCATCCAGAGGCGACCGCTGACTGTGCCGAGGGGAAAGGTGTCTTGGCCACTGTTACTCACTACTGTGCACCCACTCCCCCACCTGACCATCGAAAATCCGGGCCAACGACGAGGCCCACCCCCGCTGTTCCTGTCAAGAACCAGCGAACAATGCGCAGTGTGGCAAAAACTGGACCGTGCGCGGGCGCCCGTTGATGGAAGGGACGGCGGGGGGGCCCTCATAGTGTCCGCTCGGTGCAGGCCCACCATCCTCATCAAAACATCATGCACAACACATTATGCGACGAGATCTGGGCCGTGCGCGGGTGCTAACTGCTCAGAGGGCGCGAGGGCTTCTGAGAAGTCCCGCCGCCTCCTGCGAAGGCCTCCTCCTTCTCCCTTTGCCCCCTCGCTCGCCGCTCGCAGACGAGCGCGTTTCCACTACTCGCAAGAAGTAACTACTCGCGAATGGCCTGGATGGATCCCTCCGCGGGGGATCCACTGTAAATCACATCGAAGCAGACATGTGTTTTTGTCGGACGTTTGCGAGTGGGCACTTTGCGAGTCGTGGAGCGCGCTTGTCGGGGGCGGCCAAGAGGGGGGCGTCCAAGAGGGGGGGCACAAATCATGGCCCGCGGCATGTGCGCGGTTAAAGGGGGGGCCGGGGACGTAATGAAATAAGAAGAGGCGCCATGAAATCCGGGGAAATATCATAGCCCACGCCATGAGATCCCCCCCCCCCCCTAGTCATCACCCCCCCTCTTTTCCGCCCCCCAGCTTGGTGAGCTCGGGAGGGGAGGGGGCCGAGGGGGGGGGGGCAGGGGCGGGGCCGGGGGCCTCCCTGGCGATCATCCTCTCCAGCGGCACGGTCACCAGGCGCACGCCCCCGGGGGCCACGTCCTGCGCCGAGGTCGGGGAGGGGGGACGGTGTTCTCTTTCTGTTGTTGTGTAATCCAGTGTCTTGCTGAAGAACAAAAAGAGAAGCGTTGTGAGTTACTTTCTTCATGATCCGAACGATCATCGGGGAGGACCGGAAAGACAAGCATCGGGCCGGGAGGATGGGGTTGGGAAGATACGGGGCACGACCGTGCAACAAACACACTCGACATACGCGATAGTACGGATGACCTGGTCATCTCTACCAGCCCCATCCTCCCAACTCGATACCCAGACCCCCGACGTCGTGTTTTTTTTCACAACGTCGACCCCGGAGGCCTGGACCCCTTCCCCGGGACCGGTTCTTCATCCTGAGTCGTTTTTTTGACGGTCCCGAGGCCCGGTAAGGGCCCCCGGAGGCCGAAAATATAGAAAAACATCCCGTCGCGTTTCTTTCCACAACGCGAGGGGTCTGGGTACTTGCGTTCCTGACAGGATCGGATCGAAGAATCGAGGCGGCCATCAAAATTCATCAAACCGGCAGAGATCGGCACGCAGACCCGGGGGGGCATACCGGAATCGACGCCCGCTGGCCCAGGCGAAGCCGGACCACATTCGGAATCCAGGGCCACATCGAATCGAAATCGGAATCCTCGAAACCGAATCGATTCCCAACGACGTCCTGATTTTTTCCAAATGGGGTCCCTGGAGGCCCCGACCTTCTCCCCGGGACTGGCTTTTCATCCCGAGTCGTTTTTTGACGGTCCCGAGGCCTGCCGAGGATAGCGAACAAAACTCCCGTCCTGACTTTCGGTACGACGCGACCATGTCTGGGTCCGGATCGACGGAGTCGAAGTGGCTCCTCTGGAGAGCAGCTGGCGTCCTCCGATCATGGGGTCCCCTGGCTCCTCGGGTCTCGCCCCGCGACGCTGTGCGCGCGACTGTCTTCACGCCCTCGCGCCACCGCACTGGACGGGGGCACGCTTGCGGCCGAGACCGCGAGGCGTGAGGCGCGGCTGTCTTCGCGCCCCTCCTCCTCCTCCTCCTCCTCCTCCTCCTCCTCCTCCTCCTACTCCTCCTCCTCCTCCTCCTCCTCCTTTTCCCTCCCCCTCCTCCCCCTCCTCCTCCTCCTCCTCCTCCTCCTCCTCCTTCTCCTCCTCCTCTCCTCCTCCTCCTCCTCCTCCTCCTCCCTCCTCCTCCTCCTCCTCCCCTCCTCCTCCCTCCTCTCCTCCTCCTCCTCCTCCTCCTCCTCCTCCTCCTCCTCCTCCCCTCCCCTCCTCCTCTCTCTCTCTCTCCTCCTCCTCCTCTCCTCCTCCTCCTCCTCCTCCTCCTCTCCTCCTCCTCCTCTCCTCCTCCTCCTCCTCCTCCTCCTCCTCCTCCTCCCTCCTCCGCCTCCTCCTCCTCCTCCTCCTCCTCCTCCCTCTCCCTCTCCTCCTCTATCCTCCTCCTCCTCCTCTCCTCCCTCCTCCTCCTCCTCCTCCTCCTCCTCCTCTCCCTCCTCCTCTCCTCCTCCGCCTCCGCCTCCGCCTCGCCTCCTCGCTCCGCCTCGCCGCTCCGCCGCCTCCGCCTCGCCTCCGCCTCCGCCTCCGCCTCCGCCTCCGCCTCCGCCTCCGCCTCCGCCTCCTCCTCCGCCTCCGCCTCCGCCTCCCCTTCCCTCTCCTCCTTCCTCCTCCTCCTCCTCCTCCTCCTCCTCCTCCTCCTCCTCCTCCTCCCTCCTCCCGCCTATCCTCCCCCTCTCGCCTCGCCTCCTCCTCCTCCTCCTCCTCTCCTCTCCTCCTCCTCCTCCTCTCCTCCTCTCCTCTTGCTTTCTCTCCTCCTCCTCCTCCTCCTCCTCCTCCTCCTCCTCCTCCTCCTCCTCCTCCTGTGGGGTGAGACCTGGATGAGGTTGAGAGCTGACGTACTCCGATCATCCTTTCTGTGGGCAGCAACTTTCGCTCGGCATCGATCCATTGACCTCTCCGGAACCCGGTCCTGACCAAGTTCGAGCTGCGTCCGAGGCTGGCCAGAAGGGATCCCGGAAAGGCCAACAGCTTGATCTGGCCGACACCGGCAGCCCCGAATCCAAACTCTGAGGCGTATCGCTTTTACTTCCTCCAGCTTCCGCCGATCTACCGAACGAATGGTAACGCATGGCGAGCATTTTGCTGTTCCCATCGTACTTAAGGGCCACATCCCAGAAATACTTTCGAGCACGCAGAACAGTATCGAAGCGGGGTCTGCCCGACACGCTGGCGAAGTGTCGAGCAAGTATCGCCTCCCAGGGCCCGACGCGTGAAAGCCCTCCGGCATCGAAACTCTTTCTGATGATCAAGGCTAAAGCAGGTCGGATCACCATAAGCCCAGACATGCGACGTCCTGATTTTTTCAATACGGGGTCCCTGGAAGTCCCGACCCTTACCCAGGACTAGTTTTTCGTCCTGAGTCGTTGAATGACGGCCCCGAGGACGGCCGAGGAGGGCTTCCGAGGGCCGAACACGGCTTAAAAACGCCCGTCCTGATTTTTTTTGTTTTACGACGCGATCATGTCTGGGCGAGGCTAAAATAGGTCGGGACATCATAATCGGGGAGACGTAAGACTCGGGTTGAGGGAATCGGGTTGGCCTGACGGGGCCATTATGAAAATGACGAGACCCCACCCGAAATCGGACGTGACCTCCCGCTGCAAAAGTCCCACGGAAACTGGGCCGTCAAACAATCCAGGACGCGCTCCTCCTCCTCCTCCTCCTCCTCCTCCACCTCCTCCTCCTCCTCCTCCTCCTCCTCCTCCTCCTCCTCCCTCCAGCGAGGGCCCCTGCCTTCGCAGAGGCCCCCCCCGCGCCTTCTCTGCGCAGAGGCCGCCGCCCTCGCGCGAGGCGGGCGCAGGCTCTCCCGCAGGGGCACCGCGCAGCCCCGAGGCCGCAGGCCGGGGGGCGTGCGGAGCGGCCCCCGGAAGCGCCGGGCCAAGGGACCGCCGCCCGCCTTGGAGGCGTTCCCAGACCCCCTCGAGCAACGAAAAAAACATTACGGGAGGTTTTTCCTAATTTTCGGCCTCCGGGGGCCCTCACCGGGCCTCGGGAGCGTAAAAAAACGACTCAGGATGCAAAACCGGTCATGGGGAAAGGGTCGGGACCTCTGGGGGTCGACGTAGCGAAAAAATCATTACGTCGGGGGTCTGGGTTTATAGGCCCGTCTGTATATACCCCAGCTGCCGCCGGCGGAGCCGCCCCGGTTTTTGTTCGGAGGGAGCGCCAAGGGTAGGAGAGCAAAGGGCAGGATAGAGAACCAGCTCACGCAGCTGGTTTTCCTGTCGCCTCCTGGCGCCGGGAGGCGCCCATGCATCGGGAAGCGGGCCCGGTGGCGGGGCCGAAGCCAGCTGCATGCAGCATACCTCTTAACCCCCCCCTCTTTACCTTATCCTGCCCTTTCGTTCGGCCCGAGCTTTTCTTTGGTAGTAGCAGGGGGGGAGGCAGGGGTCCTGAGGGAAGCGGGTCCCCGACGTACTGATTTTTGTCAACGTCGACCCTCAGAGGTCTCGACCCACTCCCCGGGACCGGCCGGCTTTTCATCCCGAGTCGTTTTTGGACGCTCCCGAGGCCCAGTGAGGGCCCCTGGAGGCCGAAAACCACGAAAAACCTCCCGCCCTGATTTTGTTCGTTGCCCGAGGGGGGTCTGGGGAAGCGGGTGCTGCGGGCAACCATCGAAGCTCCGAGGGCCGAAGTCTTCGGGCGCCTCCGCGAGTTCCTGGGGGGGGGGGCTTCCCAGGCCTCGGGCGGCTCTCTGGGGATGCAGCCGCGCGCTCGCCCCCGGGCGCGCCGGGGGTGCCCGGAGATCGGCCGCAGGAGACCCGAGCTACGGCGAGGGCGTTTGTTTCTTTCAGCTCTTCGAGGGCCGAAGCCCGTGCGAGCATCGAATTCAAACCACAGCGCCGACCGAACAGCGCTTGCACAGCGCCCGCGGCGCACCCCAGGACCACCCCAGGGGGATTATCTCCACGCGCCGCGCCGCCCCAGGGGGCTGGGGTCCACCACGCTACGCGGCATAAGGAACCCCCTAGATGAGGAGTCCGGGGTCTGGAAGCTGGTGGAGCACCGATTGGGGCTCGACCGTGGGAATCATCGCCGCCCTTGCCAGGTAAGGAATCCTCCAGGGTCTGGAGCCTCCTGGGCAAATTCACATTCCTTAACCAACGCCCCCACCGTAGATGGCCCGAAAACCAAGCGACCCTCACGGTGGCAACGGGTCCTCGTGGAAACGAGTCCTGGGCCCTTCGGGCATGGACAGAACCCCCTTTCGCAAAACGTGGCTCAGTGGAAACGACCTCGGGCCCAAGCCTGGCGGGTGCAAGCCTGGAAAACGACGGCCGCGGCGCCCTCTCGAGGACCGAAAACGGACAACTCACTGATCGACGTGTCAGGGTGGGGGTTCTGTCCCCCGAACCCTGGGGCCTTCCCACCACTTCTTCATCCGGAGTTGTTTTCTGACAGTCCCGGGGCACGGGGGAAGGGCCCCGGGAAGCCAAAAACCGCGAACAACCTCAGGACCTGTTACCCTCAAGACTCGTTTCCTCAATTCGGGGGCGTCCAAGAGGGAAGGGGAGCGCAGATCATGGCTGGCGGCACGTGCGCGGCCCAGAGGAGGGCGGGGGGCCGGGGACGTATTGGAATAAGAGAGGGCGCCATGAACTCTGGGGAGATCTCATGGCATCATGGCCCTGGCCATGATGCGCATCCCCCCCCACAGCCAAGCCGTAGAAGGAGGACGCGCGGTAGGCTGCAAGGGCCTTGGAGGGCCACGCTCACGTTTCTTGAACGAGGCTGGCCCTCAAAAATCGCCAAGCATGGGCCGAAGGGGCCAGGAGCCAAGGGCAGCCTCGGAAAGTCGTTCATCCTCACTAATTATGCGGGTCGACTGTAGTCAACACCCCTCTCTTGGCCGCTCCCGACCCGTTCGGGGACCTCCTGACCCGGGCCAAGACAGACCCAGGTCAGTCGGGCGGATCCTGCAGGATCCTGCAGGATCCTGGAGGGGAGGATCTTGCACCCAAGCAAGCCCGGGTCAGTACGACCCTGGCCCTGCAGGATCCTGCAAGATCCGGCGCTCTGGCTGACCCCTGTTTGCATTGACCCCCGCCGCCTCTCGAGCCCCGAATCCTTACTATGCGGGATGACCTGTAGTCATCTCCCAGACCCCCGACGTCATGATTTTTTCCTGACGTCGACCCCCAGAGGTCTCGATCTCTTCCCCTGGACCGGTTTTTGGTCCCGAGTCGTTTTCTGACGCTCCCGAGGCCCGGTGGGGCCCCCCAGGGTCCGGTAAAAGCGGAAAGCCTCCCGTCACGATTTTTTCATTGCCCGATGGGGGTCTGCGCCCTTGGTTTAAGTTGGGCGTGTCTCCCTACAGGGGAATTTTGGAGACGGAAAAAAAAAATGCTCAAACATAGACAATGCTCAAAAACCGTCCCCAGACTATTTCTGGATTCTTTCGGAATGCTCCTCCTGTAGAGGAACAGGCCCGACTTAACCCTTGGCCGCTCCCGACCCATGGCGGCGTTTCCTCGGGGATCTTCTGACCCGGGTCAATCCAGACCCGGGTCAGTCAGGCCTTGCAAAATCCTGCGCGATCCTGCAAGATCCTGCACGCAAGCCCGGGTCAATGCGAAGGATCCTGCAAAATCCTGCAAGATCCTGCACCCAAACCCGGGTCAATGCGACCCTGGCCCTGCAGGATCCTGCAAGATCGTGCGCTCTGGCGGACCCCCGTTTGCATTGACCCCCGTCTCCGGGCTCCCGATTTCCATGCCGCCGGTTTCTGCTGGCCTTCCGCCGAGGCAAGAAGGACGCGGCACGCCTCGCGCACCTCGAGGGCCCGGCCCCCTTCCGGAGCACCCCGCCCGACCTCCAGCGCCGGGGGGCGGCGGCGAATCGAGCCCAATACGACGACGAGCCAACGACGCCGCCGCCGCAGACGACGAGCCGACGACGACGAAGACGACGACGACGACAATGACGGCGACGACGACGACGACGACGACGCAAGACCCCGACGCCGACGCCGACGCAGCCGCCGCCGCCGACGACGACGACGCCAACGAGCAGACGACGACGACGACGACGACGACGACGACGACGACGACGACGACGACGACGACGACGACGACGACGAGCAGACGACGACGACGACGACGACGACGACGACGAGCAGACGACGACGACGACGACGACGACGACGACGACGACGACGACGACGACGACGACGACGACGACGACGACGACGAGGCGACACGGTTAGACGACTGTCCGGAAAGGGACCGCGCGGGCTCCTGGACGTCGTCGGAGCGGGCGGCCTGGGCGCAGGCAGCAGCCATGCCCAATCTCCTCCTCCTCCCCCTCTCGCCTCGCCCTCTTACTCGTCGTCCTCCTCCCCCTCCTCCTCCTCCTCCTCCTCCTCCTCCTCCTCCTCCTCCTCCTCCTCCTCCTCCTCCTCCTTTCCTCTTCCTTACAAACAAATTCTCCCTGTCGCACCCCGAGGCCAGTTTTTAGGGCGGGCCGGGCGTTTCGCCTGAGACTTCTTCACCATTTATGCCTCTGAAGCTTGAACATTGACAACAGCTTCACTGATGGAGCGCGGGTCGCTTACATAATGTGGCTGCCGCATTAGCGCCGCGCACATTCGTTAAACATTGCAAGAGTTTCACGGAGGATTGAGAGCGAGTGGTCTTCAAAATGTGGCTCCCGCCCCAGCGACGCGCACATTCGTTTTCAAAAATGCGCAAAAATTTCACGGATTGAAGGCGAGTGGTGTTCAAAATGCGGCTCCCGCCTTAGCGCCGCGCACATCCGTTTCAAAAGATGTGCAAGAGCTTCACAGATGGAAGGCGGGTCGTTTTCAAAATGTGGCTCTCGCCTGAGTGCCGCGCACATTCGATAAAAGCTTCACGGAATGAGGGCGGTTCCTTTCCAAAATTTGGCTCTCGCCTTAGCGCCGCGCACATTCGTTTATAAACTTTGCAAGGGTTTGACGGATTCACAAATTTCAGCATACCAGAAACTGTGTGTTGGACGGATTCAAGATGTCGCCATTCAGTTCCGTTGCTTCGCGGTGTTGAAGTCCGAAGAATGGCGTTCTGGCGCGATTCAGGATCGTCGAGACGCAACAGTCAGGTTGATCCGTGGCGTTTGAATCCCGAAAATGTTTTGGCATGCTTCTGGGTCTTCAAACGGTTGTCTTGCAACGACGCAGCTCCGTCAATGGAAACGAACCGTTGTATGGGGCCTATGAACATGGAGCTTGGAGGGCGGGTTTATTCCAACATCGTAGATGACTCTTGGGTTTACACTGGTCCCTCCTCCTCCTCCTCCTCCTCCTCCTCCTCCTCCTCCCGCGTCCTCTTTCTCCTCCTCCTCCTCCTCCTCATCCTCCTCATCCTCCTCCTCCTCCCT
>CAUYUJ010009537.1:15000-16368 GCA_963575745.1 Prorocentrum cordatum | reverse complement strand
CTCCTCCTCCTCCTCCTCCTCCTCCTCCTCCTCCTCCTCCTCCTCCCTACCCCCCGCGCGCGCCCCCCCTGCGCGGACGGGAGTGCACGCGAGGGGGAGGGACCCGCTGCTCGAATGGCAGCGCGGCCCCAGAGCGGTGATCTCGCGATGCTCCACGGCGGCAGACGAAGCTCCGCCGCTGCCGCCGCCGCTGCCGCCGCTGCCGCCGCCGCCGCGGACGAGGACGAGGACGAGGACGAGGACGATGACGACGACGACGCTCTCGCGATGCCCTCTCCGCCCACGGCGACTTTGCCCCGTCCCCGGCGGCAGGCGAAGCTCCGCCGGCCCCGCGTCCTGACCTCCAGCTGGCCTAGCGGCCCTGGCCGCTGGGGGCCAGCGCCGAGTCCGCGTAGGGAGCCGCTCCCGTCTCGGACAGCTGGGCCCTGTTCTGCATGCGCTTCTTGCCCTTCAGGTCCAGGAAGAGTCGCAGGTTCGCCAGGCCTTTTGGGCTCCCTCGGCGCGTGCAATGCGTGCCCCTGCCTAAACCCCAGAAAAAGCTTCTCAAGGCGGCCCACCAGTACCCCAGGACGACCCAGGATACGCGGGAACTTTTGCTCAGCGTGTCGCGGTGGCGGTCCCTGCGACACGCTGCCCCCTGCAAGCTGATAGCGTGTCGCTCCGCTCCGGGGGGCGGGAGGCTCGAAAAGACTCGGGACGTTGACGCTTGGGGACAGGGCCGTGGATAGCGCGTCGCGCCGAAGCGCGGTTTGCCGGAACTGGCAGCGCGACACGCTAAACCCAATTCCCGACTGTACGTCCAGGAGGGAGGGCCCCAGCAAATGGCCTCGACACAGCCCCAGAGGCTCTCGAAGCGGCTCACGAGAGCCCAGAGGACCTCCAAGAGGACACCTTGAGGCAGACGTAGCAAATAATCCTTAGGTAATTCGACATGTTTGCCGTACTCGCATTCCGGGTATTTGGGGTGTCTGGGACAACTCAAAAGGCCCCCAGGGTCGACTCGAGACGGTCCAAAAGTCCACCGAGGGGGGCCTTACACGGCCCAACAGGGTCCAAAGATAGCCGAAAAGGTCCCCAGACTGTCCAAGAGACTCTCGTGTAGCCAAAGAGGGTGAACTCGAAGGGGGCCCAGGGGATCTCCCCCACAAGATGACTTCCAAGACCCCCAGCATGCCCCCAAGGGATTCCCAAGAGGCTCTCAACATGCCCCCAAGAGAGCCCAAAGCGGCCTCAGTGGGCTCCCAGAGGCCCCCAAGAAGGAGTTCCTTTGAGCACGGATTTGGGCTTCCCAAGTGGACGTAATTACGGCGCCCAGGCGTTTCCACGACAATGCCCCCCGGAAGAAAGCCACCCAGGGCTCCCAGAACT
>CAUYUJ010009537.1:0-10000 GCA_963575745.1 Prorocentrum cordatum | reverse complement strand
CACACGCACACGCACACGCACACGCACACGCACACGCACACGCACACGCACACGCACACGCACACGCTCACGCAGCACACGCACGCGCACGCGCACACGCACACGCACACGCACACGCACACGCACACGCACACGCACAAGCACACGCACACGCACACGCACACGCACACGCACACGCACACGCACACGCACACGCACACGCACACGCACACGCACACGCACACGCACACGCACACGCACACGATCTTGGGGTGACGCCGAGTGAGGCGCTCATGAGGGCGGCGGCCCCAAGCGTTGTGAGTTCGACGTCTTTGGGCCTCGTGGAGCCGTGGCTGCCCACGGTGGTTTTCATGCCTCTCCCCCTCTCCCTCCTCCTCCGCTCCTGCGCCTCTCGTCCGCCGTCCTCTTGCCTCTCCTCTCCTCCTCCTCCTCCTCCTCTTGCCTCTCCCCCTCTCCTCCGCCTCTCCTCCTCCTCTCTCCTCCTCCCCTCCCCCTCCCCCTCCCTCCCCGCGGCCCCGGCACACGTCCACCTTTGGGACGAGTGGCCACCGGGGCCAGGCGCGTGAGGCGAGTCCGAGTCCGCCGCCAAAGGAACCGTCGAAGGAACCGTCGAGCCTCAAGCCGTCTTCGGGCCCTGGCTGGACCGGCTCAGCCTGCGGGAGAGGGAGCAGCAGCAGGAGAGGCAGGGGGAGGGAGGCGCAAGGCCCGCGCGGCTGCAGGGGCGGCCTGGCAGGGGCGGGAAGGGGAGAGGGGAGGGGCGGGGCGGACGGGGGCGTTGGCAGTCAGGTCGGAGGTGGTAGTGGTCGTGGTCGTGGCGCTGTCGTGCACTCGTGGTCGTGGTGCTTGCTGGCGGTGGTCGCGGTGGTCGTCGTGCTGGCGCTAGTCGTGGTCATGGCGCTGGTGATCGAGGCGGTTGCCGTCCTTAGGGTCGCCGTCGTGGTGCTGGCAGTAGCGGTTGTGCTGGTGGTGGTTGTGGTCGCGGCCTTACTGGCCGATGGCGCTGAGCACCATCTCGGCACTGCCACGCTGGAGGTGGCGGGACAGCTGCCGCCACACTCTGGCGAGCACCTCGCCCCGCTCTGCCTCGCCGAGGTTCTGTCCGCAAGCCCGGATGAACTCTGCGGCTTCGTCTGACGGGCGGACCAATGTCTCGAAGACGAGCGGGGCGAGGTCTCCCCCACTCGGGGGGTATCTGTCCCGCTTTTCCCGCACCATGGCCGCTGCGGCGGCGCCGTCGTTGTTGGAGCGCGCTTGCCTGCGAGGGGCGTACTCAGAGCATTCGCAGGTGATGCGCCAATCAACGAAGACGGGCCGGCCCGTGCTGGGTTCTGTCGTGGCGACATCTAACTTGGCTGCTTCCAGCAGGCCTGTGCGCCGGTTGACGCGGCCCCACGCAGGGACAAGCTGCTCTGTGGTCGCAGCGAAGCCTGTGAGGCTGGCGTGCAGCTTGGCATGCCAGTCCCGCATGCGGTCGTGGCGGGCGGTGCGGGACCGACCGACTCCACAGCATCTCGCGCGCCACCCTCGCCGGTCCAGTGGGGCGCCGCAGATTGCGCCGTCCTGGCGGCGGCGCTGGCACACGGCGCCTTGCGGGCAGACATCACACCGGAGGCCCAGCTTCACAGAGGTGATGAAGTGCCTGTCGGGCATGTTGGGGCCACCTTCCTCGCTGGGCAGGACGAAACTGCCAGCTCCTGTCCCGCCAGCGCCGCGGAGTGCCAGGCGGTCGTCCTCCCCGAGCTCCCGGAAGAGTTTTGCTCTAGTGGCCACAGAGCGCGCCTTGCCCCAAGTGCCTTGCAACTTGGGCGTGGGCCCCTGGAAGCACCCCAACCAATCGAAGTCGCCGCTGGTGGCCCCCTGGGCCCGAAGGTCAGCGTCGGCTTCCATGAGCGCTTGGTGCGTCACGGGGCATTGTGCCCGGAAGTCTTCCCAGCTCTGGAAACCGGCGGCGCGGGCCACTCCCTTCCTGGTGAGAGCCGAGCTTGCCGCATACGCTGCGGAGGAGGTGGTCCGCGCGGAAGGCAAGGAGATACCGCCGTCTTTGAAGCGCATCGTGGCCTGCGCGCGCTGGTCGAGAGCGGCCCCGATGAGTTCTTCCAGACAGCCGAATACGACTTGATCGAACTGGTCCACCCAGGACAGGTCGCGGCTGGCTCGCAGGTGGTGCGTCACGGCGCCTTGGGCGCAGGTGCGGAGCAGCGTGAAGGTGGCCCCAGCTGAGAGGCCCGCTGCACGTAACTCGCGGAGTCGGTAGCCGAACCTGACCGCTTTCGCCACTGCGGCGGCGCCGTCCGTGCCGGTGTGGACTCGGATCCGCCCCTCCTCCTCGTCCAGCCACGGCGCCGCGAGACACTCCAGGTGCGGCACCCGGCGCTCGCTGAGCGCGGGGGGAAGGGCCGCGTTGGCGTCCTTTGTCCAAGCTTGCGTTTTGTCTTGTTGAACCCGTAGTCCGTGCCGGAGGAGCGTCTCCGCGACGATCTGGTCAGCGGCCGCAGCGTGCTCTAGGGGAGTGAAAACCATCACGTCGTCCAAGTAGCTGAAGACCTTGCAAGCGGGCGAGAGCGTTTGCAGCGCGGCGTGGATCTCGCCCAGGGCGCCAGCGATGGCGATGGCGAACAAGGCAGGGGACAAGGGGCAGCCTTGGTCGACTCCGCTCGTCGCCCGGACCCGAGCGGCGTCTTCGGTGTCGTTCCAGTACAGGTGCGTCGTGGTCCTGCCCAGCCAAGCGGCCGCCGTCGGGCCGAGGTCCGGTGCTCTCGCCGCCGCGGCCGCGCTTTCCAGAACTTGCTGCCGGGGCACACTGTTGAAGGCGTTCTTCGAGTCGAAGGCCAGGATCACTCCTCGCGGGCTTGCCTCCGTGAGGGCAGCGATCGTCTTGTGGAAAAATTCACAGCCTGCTGGCCGGCCAACAGCATATTGGAACCGACCGCACCCCGCTTTGATGCTGTCCCCGAACACCGCGCAGGCCGCCCGCCCCGCCAAGCGCCGCAGCACGCCGCCACAAGCGATTGGGCGGATGCCTCCATTCTGTTTGCGAAGAGCCACGAGCCTTGCCCCGAGGTTCGCTTCCATGGCTCCTGGGCTGAGCTGCCCGCAGAGGAACAGGACCACGACTCTGGCGCAGGCTTCGAGGGCAGGTGTGTCACACAGCAGGGTACGCCAGTGTTCAAAGCGGGAGCCGTTGGGTCCAGGACCAGACCGGCGGGGAGCGCGGCGGACGTGGTCTTTGACCGCGGTGAGCAATTCATTTTGCAAGTCCTCGTCAAGTGGCTGCGGCGCTGGACCGTTCCAGGTGGCAGGGGCCCCCGTCGGGAAAAGGTTCTCCAGAGTGGCGCAGACGCCGCTGCCCTGGGCTGGCGTCGTCGGGCGGGCGACGGCCGTCATCGCCTTGCTGACCAGACCCTCCTTCACCAGCGTCTCTGCCTGCTGGGCGGCTCGCCCTGGTGTGGGCCGCCGGCCGCTGCGCCCAGGCGGGCGCGTGCCCGGGGCGTGGGCCGCCCGCCAGAGAGCGGCCCAGACTCCCCGCTCAGCCAGCCTCAGTCTGCTGATCAACGCCTGGCTGAGACCCCGCCCTTTCGTCGCCTTGCCGCCGCGCTGTTTCTGGTTCCTGCGGAGCATGAGGCGGTCGAAGAATATGAAGAGCTTCTCGGCGCGGCGCTGCGTGGTGGCGTCGCCGGCGCCGTAAGCGTTGAGCAGTGTCTGTGCTATTCGGCCGCGCAGCGCCGCCAAGGCCCGCGCCGTCTCGTCCGGCAACTTTAATTACCACCGTGGGCACATCCTGGGCGAGGCTGTCGTACGACACAGAGCCCCACCAGGACAGATTAGACAAATCTGCCTGGGGCCCGTTCCCCGCGTCTCCTTCTAGTGTTTCGGGCAGCTCTCCCGGGTCGCCGTCGTCTGCTCCCTGCAAAGGCGCCCCGCCTCCGTCCGTGCCCTGCCGCCGTGCTCTTTTCGCGCTGCGGACGTCTTCGACGAACTGCTCGCGAGTGGGTCCCCCAGGCCTGTCGCAAAGTCACGGACAGTGTCCTTTTGGGCGTCTGTGAGCTGATCGGTGCCCGCGACGTTGTCGTAGGGCCCTAGGCCGCCCTCCACGCACTCAGGGTGGTAGTACAGTTTGTGCGCGAGGGGGGTGCTGAAGGCCCGGAGGTCTCCCCGCCGTATCGGCCCCTTGCACGACTCCACGTGGCAGTAGCAGCTCCGGCGGTTGGCGGGCACGTCGACGCCCCAGCTGGTGACCCGGAGTTCCCTGGCTGCTGGCCGCGGCTCCGGGCGTGGCGCCGGAGGCGGCGGCCCCGCGTCTGGAAAGGCTGGTCACCACCGCGCCGCCCAAGCCGTGGCGGCCGCCCAAGCTGTCCCAGCGCCTGTGCCCCAACCGGGGATTCCTGCAAAGGCCACGCCAGCGCTAGCAAGCCTGCACCATCGCAACTGGACGTGCACGTCGCATGCGCAAGCCGCGAGAGCGACGATCCCGACAGGCGCGCGTCAGCTCCCAAGGAGGACGGCTTGCACGGCCATCCACGGCACGGCATCGCCCGAGACCAAGGCGCAGAGCTGCAGCGCGGTGCCGTGCTCGCCCAAGGGGGGGGGTGTCAGGCAGGCGAAGACAGCGGGGGCCCAAGAGCCTGGCCGCTCGATGACGAACAAAAGACTCCTGAGAAGAAAGTTGCACTGCAGGCTGGTGAAGACGAAGACGATGTCCAGACCAAAACCCATGCATGGGCCCAACGAGATCAGGAGAGGGGCCACTGCTGGGCGCGGCGACGGCCCTTTCGCCCCCTGAGATTGGGCCCGGCTCGCAGACGCGGCGCAGGACCGCCTGTGGTGCAAGTAGAATAGCTCCGCACTGCTTGTGCGAGTGCCTGGGGGCCCTGCCTCGAGCGCGATCGCCCTGGGCGGCTTGCACAACCTCCACGGGCTGCTGCTGCTATCTGTCGTGCTGCTCCGTGTCGTGCTGCTCTCTGCCGTGCTGCTGGGACCACTCGCGGATGTCAACGTCCAAGGGCTGCTGCTCTCTGTCGTGCTGCTCCGGATCGTGTCGCTCGCTGCCGTGCTGCTGGGACCACTCGCGGATGTCAGCGTCCAAAGGCTGCTGCTCTCTGTCGTGCTGCTCCGGGTCGTGCTGCTCTCTGCCGCGCTGCTGGGACCACTACTCGCGAATGTCAACGTCCAAGGGCTGCTGATCTCTGTCGTGCTGCTGCGGGTCGTGCCACTCCCTGCCGTGCTGCTGGGACCACTCGCGGATGTCAACGTCCAAGGGCTGCTGCTCTCTGTCGCGCTGGTCCGGGTCGTGCTGCTCTCTGCGGTGTTGCTGTGACCACTTGCGGATGTCAACGTCCAAGGGCTGCTGCTCTCTGTCGCGCTGGTCCGGGTCGTGCTGCTCTCTGCCGTGCTGCTGGGACCACTCGCGGATGTCAACGTCCAAGGGCTGCTGCTCTCTGTCGTGCTGCTCCGGGTCGTGCTGCTCTCTGCCGCTGCTGGTACACTCGCGGAACGTCCAAGCTCTGCTCTCTGTCGCGCTGCTCCGGGTCGTGCTGCTCTCCGCCGTGCTGCTGGTCGTGCTGCTCCGGGTCGTGCCGCCACTCTATGTCAACGTCCAGGGCTGCTGCTCTCTGTCTGTGCTGGTCGCGGCGCTGTGCGGCTGCTGGGACCGCTCGTGATTTCGCGTCGGCTGCTGCTCTCTGTCGTGCTGTTCTGGGTCGCGCCGCTCTCTGCCGTGTGCTGGAACCACTCGCGGATGTTAACGTCAAGGGCTGCTGCTCTCTGTGCCGCTCCGGGTCGTGCCGCTCCCTGCCGTGCTGCTGGGACCGCTCGCGGATGTCAACGTCCAAGGGCTGCTGCTCTCTGTCGTGCTGCCCTGGGTCGTGCTGCTCTCTGCCGATGTTCTGGGACCACTCGCGGATGTCAACGTCCAAAGGCTGCTGCTCTCTGTCGCGCTGGTCCGGGTCGTGCTGCTCTCTGCCGTGCTGCTGGGACCACTTGCGGATGTCAACGTCCAAAGGCTGCTCCTCTCCGTCGTGCTGCTCTGAGCGTGCCACTGGACCACTCGCGGATGTCGGACCCTTCCCCCTCCCCCTCCCCCCCCGCCTCCCACTCCCTCCTTCTCCTCCTCACTCCTCCTCCTCCTTCCTCCTCCTCCTCCTCCTCCTCCTCTCCTCCTCCTCCTCCTCCTCCTCCTCCTGCCTCCTCCTCCTCCTCCTCCTCCTCCTCCTCCTCCCCCTCCCTCTCCCCCTCCCCCTCCTCCCCCTCCTACTGGCCAGGATGGACCCCTGGAAGGGGCCAGGCACTGCTCTTGAGCAGATATGTTATGGGCCTGGCGGGGGAGCCGCCGCCGTCTCAACCGGGCCCTCCTCCGAGAAGACCTCCTCCTCTCGGGGGGTGCTGAAGCTGCCCCTGGCCCGAGGTACCCCCAGCTTTTCGCTCAGTGTTGGAGCCCCTGGGGCCCAGGGCTGGACGTACACGTTGTTTTTCGTTTTGGTATCATTTTGTGATTCGTTTTGCTCTACCTCTTTTCCTGCATCTCCCTCCCAAAAAGAAAAACAAAACACAGCCGAAGTCCAGCAAAACGGCGTTTAGGTCCAGCCCTGCTGGGCCCCACCGAGCCTCGTGAGGGGTGCTCTGGAGGCCGTGGGGGCCTCCTTGAAAATCCTGGGGGCACCTTGGACCCGGGGCACTTCCAGCAACACCCGATCCTCCCCGCACAGCCGGTAGTTGCACAGCCGGAGCACGCAGGACCCGAAGTCGTCGGCGTCCAGTCCCTCCAGGCCGGGGCTGTCGAGGGATGCCAGGAGTGCCTCTCGCGGCAGGCCGGCGTGGTCGGCCATCCATCCGAGCACGCTCCGGCCCAGCCGCAGCAGCTCCTCGTGCAGGAGGCCGCAGGAGGCGCCGATCGGGGGGGCGTCAAGGACGGGCAGGGGCAGAGAGGTGGGGTCAAGAGGAACATCGCTTCACACGGCTTCTGGAGCCCTAAGATCCTGGCGTTGCAATTTTTTCACTACCGGCGTTTTCGCTCAATTTCAGGCTCCGAGACCCTCACAGATCGATCCGACTCGAACAATTATGCAGAACGATGGGCTCCGGGGCTCCAATCGTGATTTTCCGCGATGTTTCATTTTTCCCAACCATCCTGTGGTGTTGGGTCCTGGTTTTGAAGAGACGGTCCCCGCGTTCTCCTCTCCTCCTCTGCCCCCTCCTCCTCTCCACCGTCCGCATGCGCCCCGCACACCCAGTACAGCGTTTCGTGGCCCTTCTCCCCTCCCCACCCAGTACGGCGTTTCGTGGCCCCATAGGGAGCTCCGCCGAAGGCCCCAGTGCTGCCGCCCGCATGCGTCACGCACACCCAATTCGGCACACCCCTCGCACGTTTCGTGGCCCCATAGGGAGCTCCACCGAATGCCCCAGTGTTGCCGCCCGCATGCGTCACGCACACCCAATTCGGCATACCCCTCACACGCTTCTTGGCCCCATAGGGAGCTCCACCGAAGGCCCCAGTGCTGCTGCCCGAATGCGTCACGCACACCCAATTCGCCCGCAACCCCTCACACGCTTCGTGGCCCAAGGAGCTCCGCCCGAAGGCCCCAGTGCTGCCGCCCGCAATGCGTCCCGCACACCCATTTCGGCACACCCCTCACCCGTTTCGTGGCCCCCATAGGGAGCTCCCCCGAAGGCCCCAGCGCTGCCGCCCGCTGCGTCCCGCACACGTTTTGCTCGCATGTTCTGGCACACCCCTCACACTTTTCGTGGCCCCATCGGGAGGCTCCACCGAAGGCCTCCAGTGCTGCCACCGCGCATGCGCCCGACACCCAATTCGGCACAGCACCCCTCACACGTTTCGTGCCCCATACGGAGCTCCACGTAAGGCTCCAGTGCTGCCGCCCGCATGCGTCCCGCACACCCATATCGGCACACCCCTCACACGTTTCGTGACCCCATAGGGAGCTCCGCCGAAGCTCCCAGTGGGTATGCTCGCATGCGTCCCGCACACCCATTTCGGCACACCCCTCACACGTTTCGTGCCCCCATAGGGAGCTCCGCCGAAGCTCCCAGTGGGTATGCTCGCATGCGTCCCGCACACCCATTTCGGCACACCCCTCACACGTTTCGTGCCCCCATAGGGAGCTCCGCCGAAGCTCCCAGCTGGTGTGCCCGCATGCGTCCCGCACACCCATTTCGGCACACCCCTCACACGTTTCGTGGCCCCATAGAGGCTCCACCGAAGGCGTTCTCGTTTGGGAAGGCTAACGGGGGTGCCCCGGCAGTTTCGAAGGTTCACGTCGAGGTTTGAAGTGCGAACCTCGAGGATCGAGGCTCGAAGCTTTCTGGCCTTCGGAGGCCCGTCGTCGCCACAAGGCCCTAGTGAGACCCGCATGCGGTTCCCCACCACCACCACTGTGGCAGGCCCCTCACACAGTTCGTGGCCCCATAAGGAGCTCCACCGAGGACGATATTCATAATTGCGGTACTCACAACTGCATATGGTTGGGTCCTTCGCCAGGCTAATTTTGCAATGGCGGACCTCAGGGAGGAAGGAACCCAGACACTCCCGACGCCATGATTTTGTCACAACGTCGGTCCCCAGGGGTCTCGAGAAGTTCCCACGGACCGGTCTCTCATCCTGAGTCGTCTTTGGACGGCCCAGCGAGGGCCTCCAGAGGCCGGAAATAGCCCAAACCCGCCCTGATTGTTCTCATTGCCCGAGGGGGTCTGGGAACTACGGGCATCCAGCTGGGTCGGTCCCTAACGCCAGCTAGGCAAGCCGCTCAGGTGGTATGGTTTGATGCTGCAGTCTCCCTCTCCCCACCCCTCCGCCTCACACCTCCCCGCCTGGCAGCAGCTCCCCGGCCTACATCTGCAGTTTGTGGACATCTGCCCCCGCGAGAGACCAGGCCGCATTGCAGATACCATCATGTTGGATTTCTGGGGTCAGCGGGCGCCTGCTTCAGGTCGGGCATGTCCCCCCCTACACGCGGATTTTGGACGACAAATGAAAAGTAGCCAAAATATATTCCAAAAGTTAAAGAAGATAATGATAATGATAATGATAATGATAATGATAATGATACTGATAATGATAATGATAATGATGATGATAGTGATGATGATAGTGACAGTAATAATGATGACAATAATAACAACAATAATAATTGTAATAATGATTCGAATAATAATCATAACAATACTAAATAAAAATAACAACAATAATAATAAGACGAATAATACCAACGATAATAATACTGATAATAAAGATAATCATTGTAATGAAACGAATAAACACATTAACCCCTGACTATTATTTGAGTATGTTTGGACATTCCTCCTGTAGAGGGACAGGCCCGATCGAATGCTTGCTCATGACTTATGACTACCCCCCTCTACGAACCCCCGAGCTGAGGGCGCGCAGGCCATCCGGCTCCGGGGCCGCGAGCCCGTTCGGCGTGGCGTGCACCTCGAGAAACTGCGCGCCGTCGTCGCGCTGCATGTAGCCGACCAGCTTGCCCCTGGCATACCTCCGGCCACACGCGGGAGGGACCCTGGCCTCAAGTCGGGCACGTTCCTCGACAGGAGGAAGGTTCAGGAGTAGTCAAAAAATAATCAGGGGACCATTGTTCGATTCTTTGTTTTACTGTGCTTGAGCATTTTCTGGACATGTTTCGTTTGTCGTCCAAAATATCCGCCTGCAGGGGGACGTGCCCGACCTAACCCTGGCCCAGACCCCCTCGGGTCAGGAACGAAACGTGACGGGAGGTTTCTCGCCATAATCGCGAGCTCTGGGGGCCCTTCCCTGCCCCCGGGACCGTCGAACAAAAACAACCTCGGGATGGAAGTCAGTCCCGGGACATGGGTCGAAACCTCCGGGGGTCGCCACCATGAACAAATCATGACATCGGGGGTCTGGGAGGCAAGAGGGACCTTTGGTGCGCGGCTGTTGGGTGGTGCGGGGGCGCCAAGCCCGATCGCGGAAGCCGCTGCTATCGCATCGCAGTCAGCCATCTGAGGACCCCAG
>CAUYUJ010009536.1:0-33750 GCA_963575745.1 Prorocentrum cordatum | reverse complement strand
TTCACCGAGATGACGGCCACGTACTACGGCAACGAGAGCTTATTCGCCACAGCACCCACTACGGGCCATGACAGAGCTTCGCGCTACGAGTTCAAGCACGCGCTCTGCGACACTCCAACCTGTTGTGGCAGCAGACGCGCAGTGAGATTGGCAAGTAGGCGAGGCTGAACGTGCAGGGCTCCATGAAAGGGGCGTACCGCTACCTGAAAAAGATGGAGCGCAGGGCGCTGGACGAGACCTGCGTCAACCCTTCTACGCTGGAGGTGTGTGACACAATCCAGGGCACCACTGAGACCAGGGCGGCCTGCTGAAGGCGAGGTGGACATCTCAGTCCCACCGACTACCAGCGGTCCGCGCTGCCCTCGGTAGGCTCCGTACTCGTGCCACCGAGGAGCTGGCAGCGCGGCCGCACCATGACAGAGAGGGCGTGGTCATCGCCCTCAAGTCCTTCCCGAAGACCACGGGAATGGGCTCGGACCAATGGAAGCCGAGCCACATCCTCGCGCTCTCGGACCAGGGGCAGGACGACTTCGTGACACTCCTGAACATGATGGAGGGGGGGGCTTGCATGGCCCCGCCAGCTGCTGCACAACTGGTCCGCCCTCCTCCCGAAGGGCGATAGGCAGGTGATATCGGCAACGAGCGTGATATCGGCCCGTCTGGGGCGCGCTTGGGCGGGCGCGGGCAAGGCCGCAGCGGCCCAGGCACCCATGGCGGAAAACCGCCGCCCATGGTCTTGACGCCGTCTCTACGCGAGCGCTGCCTCCTCCTCCTCCTCCTCCTCCTCCTCCTCCTCCTCCTCCTCCTCCTCTCCGCATCTGGGGCCGCATGACGAAGACCCCGCTGACGGAGTGGTGCGACGCGAGCGCGGCCCACTGGGATGCCGCCATCAGGGGCAGCAGCGCGCCCCAGGCCGCCCTCAAGACCATGGTCATGGACGAGACTCGGGCGCATATCGGCTACAACGAACAGAGCAACTTCCTGGTGGATCTGGAGAAGTTCTACGACTACATGGACCTCTCCCTCATGATTGACCAGGCGATGGAGCTGGATTTCCCGGCGGTGGAGCTCTACCTGTGCTGCTTGACTTACCTGGCGCCACGGGCCATCCGAGCACAAGGCGCCTACGCCGAGGAGATCAACCCAGTATGTTCCATCGTGCCTGGCTGTGGCAAAGCCAACCACTGTGCTCGAGCGTTCTTGTACCGCCTCCTGGAGAAGGCCCACCAGCAAGCGCCCCTCGCCAGCATCCGCCAGTACGTGGACGACGTGCACTCTAGGGTTGAGGGCCCCGCCGCTATGGTGCTGGAGCAGACCAAGCAGGTCAGTGTCAGCCTGGTGCAGGGCATGCTGGACTTAGGCCTGCGGGTGTCTCCAAAGTCCATCCTCATGATGTCTGTGCCTGCTCACGAGCAGGAGGTTCAGAAGCACGTGCTCAAGGTCACTGGCATCAAGATCAAGAGAGCTAAGTGGGCCAAGGACCCAGGCACCGACTGCAACATGGGCCAGCGACGTACATGCAAGACTACAAAGGGGCGCCTATCGGTTGCACAAGCGAGAACTGCAAGGTCAACACTTTTCCGGCGTGTGGGGCGCGGCTCCAAGCGCACCAAGGGCGTCATGCTCCACAACAACAACATCAGGGCCAAGTACCGCAACGCCGACCCAGCGACGGGAGTTGCGCCCTCAGAAATGAAGATGAGACGAGCTCGAGCAGCGGACTTGGCAGGCCACACAACAGGGGGCCGCTGCACCGCCACCGTCATGCTGCTTCACTACCAAGACGACGAGCCCAAGATGAGCGCGATCATAGATCAGGTCAAGAATTGGTTTCAGTTCTGGGTTGCGAACCCTGATATGCGAGAGCGTGTTCGACGAGGATGGCGAGCTGTGCTCAAGAAGCTGATATACACCAGACCGCGAGCCCGCTGGAGGTGCATCACGGGCCCCATGGGCGCGCTGATCCTGTCCCTCCGCGAGCTGGGCTGGACACCTAGGGCCCCCGACATGTGGATCGACGACCAGGGCGACGAGTGGAGGCACCTGGGCGACCACGACTCCTACGACGAGCTCTACCAGGCCCTCTGTGAATCAGTTCGGCGCGAACTCTGGCGCGCAGCAGCCCAGCATCCTGAAGGCCGCGGACTCGAGGAGGGAGGAGATCTACATATGCTGCGCCTCAATCTTCGGCGCCTCCGTTGCAAGGACCATTACCGAGAAGCTGGTGCCCTGGAGGCCAACGCGCTGGCCAGCATATGGACTAAGGCTCGTGCCAAGGCTGCAGGCTACGTGTGCGACGACGTATGCATCAAATGCGGTCTCGGGCCTGACACCATCGGCCACCGTTTGTACGAATGTACTGTGAACCGCCAGCTGGAGCATGAGTGGGTGGCCAGACTGACGGCCTATGCGAGGCCGCGCTGAGAGACCTGAGTGAGGGAAAGAATGTTGCTTTTTGGACGAGAGGGATAGCTCCCCCGTCCTGGAACCCAGTGCCCAAGCCCCCCGAGTGGAACCCTGGTGACGGCCAGGATGTTTGAGCACTTGGGTTACCTCCTCCTGACCTCTCTCCTTCCCTCGACCTCCTCCCCTCTGACTCCTACCCCCTCCAGGCCCAGGTAGGTTTCCTTGACGGCTCGGCCACGTCCAGCGACGCCAGGGTTTGTCGAGTCGGTTGGGGGGTCTACTTTCGCTTTGAGGGGGAGGCCGAGCTGGACGTGGACCAGGGCCCCCTTAAAGGACTTGGTGGCACCATCGATGGGGATCAAACGGTCCCCGCCAGTGAACTTGCGGCCCTAGTCTGGGCCCTGCGGGTCACCACGGGGCCGATTCTGCGTTGGACGGAGTGTCAGGTTGTTTTCCACGGCTGGCAGATGGGCCTTGCGGAGTCGCCGTCGGGCCCCCTTGTCCGCTGGTGGGATAGGGTCAAGACAGCCCTGCGTAGCAGGGGCGGCGGTAGGGTCATTGTGAAAAAAATGTTTCTCTCACTTGGACGTTGCTTCCCACTTGCAAGTAGGTCAGTGCGTGCAGGTTTCGAGGGGAAACGAGATGGCGGATCAGCTCCCAGCGAGGAGCTGAGGCCGCATTCCAGCCCATCAGTTCGGCTATCAAGAGTTTGAACATCGCCGACGCGAGAGCCACCCTCGTGCATCAGCGAATAGGGGCGATCCTGGCACAAGTTTGCGAAGACCTTGACCGTTTCGACCGCGGGGCTTTCGGTTTGGCGACGGGGCCTTCCAGGCTCCAGGAGCTCGAGGCCCACTCGGGCCACGAGCTCTTGCGTCTGGACACCGGACTGTGGTCGTGCAAACGGTGTCGACAAGGCCCTGGTAGATACTCTGTGGCGGACTGGTTAGAACGTACGCCGTGTTTGGGGAATATTGCCAAGAGGGATCTGAGCGAGCAAGGCCACCACGTCTCTGTCCCTCCCACTGTCGTAAGTCAGCTGCGGGTGGGGCCTAAGACGGTGCATCCCTCGCACTCGATCGCCATGCAGCACGGCCTGGCGTGGTGTTGGGGATGTGCGCGCTATGCCTCCATCGTGGCGGGGGGCAGGCGCCTGTGCAAGCTTGCCCAAGAGTGCCCAAAGATGCGCACGCAGTCTGGCCAAACCATGATCAATCGTCTCCGTAAGGGCCTCACCCCGAAAGCGGGGATGACCTGGCCTATACCCCCAGCGGGAGGGAGCGGACCTCCTATGCCGAAGGTCGGCAGCTCAATCAAGTCTTTTGGGAGGAGGACGGACGGGGGGGTGAGCCGCTCGCTCAAGAACCCCCCCCCGATGACCACAGTAAATTACGTGTAATGTACACACCCTTTCGGAGAGGCGCAGCACCGCGGCGGCCTCTCTCTGAAGTAGATTCCGTAGATTCCTCCTCCTCCTCCTCCTCCTCCTCCTCCTCCTCCTCCTCCTCCTCCTCCTCCTCCTCCTCCCCATCCCCCTCCCCCTCCCCCTCCCCCTCCTCCTCCTCTTCCCTCCTCCTATTCCCACCCTGTCCCGTCCGTCTGCAAAGGCATCGCGTACCCCCCTGCTGGCGGTGTGACGCACCAGGGGGACGGGCCGCCACCCCATGGCGTGCACGGGCTGCCCGCTGCGCGCGCATGGATTGGAGCCTTTCGAAGAGCCTGCCGTCACTCCACACGAGTCAGGTCGGGCCTGTCCCCCCCTGCAGGGGGATCTTGGGCGAGAAAGGAATTATCCCAGTGCGACCCTACCTAGGAGTTGGAGCCTCTAGGAAAGCAACATTAGTAGGAGCGGTATATATATATATAGAGCAGCAGCAGCAATAGTGGATGCTGTGCTGCGCTATGCTATGCTATGCTATGCTATGCTATGCTATGCTATGCTATGCTATGCTATGCTATGCTATGCTATGCTATGCTATGCTGCGCAATGCTATGCTGGGCTAGGCTAGGCTAGGCTAGGCTATGCTATGCTATGCTATGCTGCGCTATGCTATGCTGCGCTATGCTATGCTATGCTATGCTATGCTATGCTATGCTATGCTATGATCTGATATGATATGATATGATATGATATGATATGGTATGGTATGGTATGGTATGGTATGGTATGATATGATATGATATGATATGATATGATATGATATGATATGATATGATATGACATGATATGATATGATATGATATGATATGATATGATATGATATGATATGATATGATATGATATGATATGATATGATATGTTGTTTTGCCTTCGCTTTTGCCTTCACGTTTGCCTTTGCTTTTGCTTTTGCTTGGCACCCAGGGAGCGCAACTGGGGGAACCGCGCGTTTGCTTTTACCTTTGCTGTTGCTTTTGCTTGGGTCCCAGGGGACTGGGGGAACCGCCCGGGGCGGTGTGCACTGCCCGGCCCCTTTAAGCCAACAGAGTAAGAACCCTTCTAGGCAAAGCCTAGGTAGGGAAAAATAGTGAAAAGATGCATTAAAAATGCCCAGACTATTCTTTCACTATTTTTGAGTATTCCCCCTGTAGAGGGGCAGGCCCGACTTAACACAAGAAGGAACCCCAAACAGACTTCATCCGCACACCAACCGCATCGCAGAAATATGTTCCCGCCCGTCAGCTATGCCCACGCGAACGACCCCCGCCCGTCCAATTCGCCGGCCCAACGGGCCAGAGGCGTGCTAAGATCTCCGGTGACTGCTTTACAATCTTTCTACTTCGCGCGCGCGGGGCGGCCCCTGGGGGCCCCTGGGCGGAAAATACCCCGGCAAGGTCCCGAGAGAGTCCCGGGAGGAGTCACCAGGGCGCTCCAGCAGCGCACCAACGCGGCTCCGAGACGTCCCCGAGAGCCCCAAGAAGGGCCAAGAGGCTTCCAAGAGGCCCCCAAGATGCTACATGAGGGGTCCGAGATGCCACAAGATCGCTCCAAGACGCCCACGATGGCCCCCAGACGCCCCAAGAGGCCTCCAAGAGCACTCCCGAGAGGGCCCCAAGAGGCAAAATTCACTGCTTTTCCTTAGGTTTTGGAGAGATTTTGGCGCTTCCACCTTTTCGGCTTCACGACACCCCAAGACGGCCCAAGAGGCCCCCAAGACCGCCCCAAGAGGGCCCAAGAGGCCCCCAAGAGGGCCCCAAGACGGCCCAAGAGGGCTCCAAGACAGAGGCCTCCAAGACGGCCCAAGAGGGCCCCAAGAACGCCCCAAGAGGGACCCCAGGGGGGGAACACGAAACAATATTTCGAGCCCTCGGCCCTCAGAAGTCCCCAGGAGGCCCCAAGAGGCCCCTAAGAGGCCCCAAGAGGCCCCCAACAGGCCCTCAGGAGGCCCCCAAGAGGCCCCCAAGCGGCCCCAGGAGGCCACCCAAATGCCCCCCCGAGCACGCAAGCAAGTGCCAGCGACGCTACACTATGGGCCGGCGGAATGAGCGAAGCGATTCAATAAACCAGTGCAGAAAAGGCCCCCCAAAGACTGGACCAGAGCTCCTCCAAGACCTGACGCTCCAGATAGCCTGGCCAAGACCCTCCACCTCCACCCCCCGAGAGAGAGACCTGCGACCGACTGCGAGACGAGCAACCCAACACCCAGCAGGCCGAAGGTCCGCCTTCCGCGCGTCCCCCAAGCCAGCCTGGACGAAATCGCAGCCCGTTTCCGCCCCTCTCCCCTCCCCCCGATCCCTCACCCATGCCCCAGTAACTCTCCACGCAATCCCCCCTGGGTCCGTTTTGGAGTTCCAGGTCTGCTATGACACCAATCGGCGGACAGAGAAAAATCAGCGCAGTGTCGAGGGGTGGATGGGAGGCGTCGGAGGTCAGGTATGGCGAGAGAGCATCTGGCTTGCCCTCGCCCCCTCCCCCCCGCGTTCCGAAGCGTTCCGGAACGCTCCGAGAAGGCCTTGGCGCTCGATGCATCCTCCAGAGCCGCTGGATCTCAGTGATTCTCGATTTTTCCTCGCCCCATTTTATCCTCGTCCTGGCTTACTATCACCACCCCCGCTGCAGTCGGTTCGTGTGGCGTCGGCGCGCGCAAAAGGCTTTGACACTGCGTCGATCGTTCAACCTTGAATCGATCGCGGCCCCGATCGTTCAAAATCGAATTCAGTCGGGTCCAGCGGCGTTACCGCGTCCATCGGTGCTTCCGCGTCGCAGAATTTGACCTTGAACGCCTTCGCCGGCGTCGCCAGCGCCCCAACGCCGCATGAACCTATCATACCACGGTGGAGCCGAGCAGACTCCAGGTCGATCGAGCTGCCAGCAAGCACCACCCTAGAAGAACAACGACGCAGACGTCGTGACACCGACAGAAGAGAGCGATATCCAACCCGCCCGCGGCGGTCCCCTTCCTCCTCTTCATCCTCCTCCTCCTCCTCATCCTCCTCCTATACCTCCTTTACCCACTCCTCCTCCCTCCTCCACTCATGTTCCTCCTCCTATACCTGCGTTTCCTCCTCTTCCTGCTCCTCCTGGTCCTCCTGCTCCGCCTTCCTCCTCCTGCTTCGTGTGCCGTGCCAGCCCGTCCCAACGCGGCACGCGAATGCCACCAGCGCAGAGCGCCCGAGCTCGTGCTTCGAGCGGCCCCAACTCTGCGCGCGTCGGAGGGAAACAGCAAGGCACCACCGTTCAGACGCGCGATCCTGGGTGAGGTAGGCCCCTCGCCTCTGGCTCTTCCACGGGTGGTAGAGAAGATTGGAAGTGGCGAAGAACGGCCAGAAGGGATGATTACAAGCACACGAACGGATGCACCAGACATGAGACCCACGCGGAGTAAGAACACTAAGATTTTGGAGTCACACGGCAGGGAGGAGGGGCGACGGAGGGGAAGGGAAACCAGGAGGATCAGGAGGAGAAAGGGAAGGAAGAGGAAGGGTGGGGAGCAGACGGGAGTGACAAGGAAAAGGTACCACGGAGGGGGATTATTCTAAATGGGGATTCGCCGTCAAAATGTTTGACCCTCCTTGTCCTCCCCTTGGCACGTGTAAAAAAGAATGCTGACAAGTAAAAGCACGTACGTATGAGACTGCACTCACACATACGAGAAAAGAGCATCATATATGCATGGGTGCCGTGTATGTAGACGCGCAAACAGCTTGCAACGTTTGTATCACACCATTTTCCGTGACGAGGGGCATGTTTTAACTGAAACGCTCAACTTCCGCCAGGACTGGTGAGAAGGCCAGCGCCCATCGTTATCATATAAAGAACGGTCGAAGGCCACCAGATGATTAGGGAGCAGTTTTGAACGAGCAGGGTGATACGCGAGCGGGAAGCTTGAGCAGAGGTAGCCACATGCTGTGGACGGCATGCCAGACGGGGTGCTGGGCAAACTCGCGTGGAACACTGCAACGAATCCCACTCATCGAGACCAGGGACATTTTCAAAACTGAACGACTCAACTTACGCCAGGACCGGTAAGAAAGGCAGCGCCCATCGTTATCACATAAAGAACGGTCGCCAGCCACCAGATCAATCATGACAGGAGAAAGCCAACACTACCTGTGCTCTGGCCCGGAGTGTCGCATGAAACATTAACCCACAAAAAACGTCTCGAAAAAAACAACCAGAGGTGGCTAGCCATACCCTGCGCTTTCACAGAAAACGAGAGAATTCGAGAATACGCACGCGAATACCTGACACAGCCGAGGGGGAGATGGCTCAGCCGCAGCGGTCCGGAAACGCCTCTCCGAGCTCTAATCTGGAGGTTGTGATGAGGTCTTTGCGAAGCCGAGCAGGCATTGCACTTCCTCCACGAAAGAACCACGTTTCCTCCACGGCCTGCCAAACTGACAGAAATAGGTCGAGACAACTTGCGAGGCAAATTCCGTAAGAGGGAGACGACGGCAGGCGCGAGCCACATCCTACTCGCGGCGGCGTTTACCATCGCACCAGATACTCTCATCCTTCGGCAGACGTGCATGCAAGAGATACCGAATGACATGGGACAACCCCCGAGGTCGCCCCGAGCTTGATCTTTGTCGCGCAAAACCCCGCGGCCTATCACGCGATCGGTCGACCTGACCAGTAGGGGGCCAGTAGGAACGTCACGCGCGTTACACCAGGGCGAACAGGGAACGCCGAAGTGAGCGGCCAAAACGGCTCCGCTGAGAACACACCCGCGCATCAAAGGTCGTTTGGAAGGGTCCGCGGGGTCAACTGCGCACCGCACGTCACACCCCACGCCAGCAGGTGGGCCCCCTGCGCAGCCTTCACACGCTCGAGGCGGGCGGCCCCAGCGAAGACCTCCAAGGAGACTCCGGGCCTCAGAAGGCGCGACACGCGCGGGGCTGCAGTGAGACAAAAAGCACACGGGGAGGCATTTGAGATACCACCGCGCGCGGGTCTGGAGCTGCACGAGAAGCTTGGCGAACTCGCTGCCCAGGCGGCCGCCCTTCTCGCGCCGTTTCACGGCGGCGCCAGCCCGCCATCGCCCCCTGCGCTCGACGCCCGCGAGCGCCCGCCGCTGCACGGCGAAGTCGCGGCTGGAGCCCGTTCGTCTATTCGGGCTGATCACACGCGTGATCGGGGGAGGGGTCCGTCGCGCCGATCACGTCACGGCGGGGGTGCGCTTGCGGTGTTGCAACATGCCCGCAAGCACCGCAGCGCGCCTGCGAAAAAAAATCACCTGCGGCACGACAATCACGACGTGCCTGTGACCTGCGGCACGACAATCACGACGTGCCTGTGACCAGGGCGACACCTGTTCGAAATGAAGAAAAACTGTTGTCGGCGCTCGCCCCCGCACTTTCACTTTCCGTGTTCTTTTCTATCGCACCGATGCGCCCCCTTCCCCCTGGCCACAGCCACGGGGGAGCCAGATGACTCGCGGGCCCGCGAGCAACGTGGGCTGGACGAAAGGGGGCGCGGCCAAGAGAGGATTTGCCCAACAGATCACATTGTTGATTTTCCGAACGCCCCTTGGCGCCGATAGCGGCCATGCATCGAGTACTGGCCCCTTCGGCGGGGCGACCGAAACCAGTTGCGCGCAGCAGGTTTCGCAACCCACCCGTTCCATCGAAAACCGTTCGTCCGATCCGAGCGAGGCGGGCAGTCTTCCTCCCCCCTCTGTCGTGGTCTGTGCAGTCGACGACGACGAGGACGAAAACGGAGGCGACAACGACAACGACGACGACGACGACGACGACGACGACGACGACGACGACGACAACAACGAAGACGAGGACGAAGACGAGGACGAGGACGAGGGCGATGACGAGGAGGACGAGGACGAGGACGAGGACGAAGAAAATGACGACGGACGGCGGGCGGCAGACGGCGAGAGCGGCGACAACGACGACGCACTGCGGATGCCCTATGGTGGGCGGGGAAATGTTGCACACGCTCGCTGTAGTCAACGACGACGACGACGACGACGACGACGACGACGACGACGACGACGAAGACGACGAAGACGACGACGAGGACGACGACACGACGGAGACGAAGACGAAGACGAAGACGACGACGAAGACGACGACGCCGACGACGCCGACGACGACGACGACGACGACGACGCCTGAGAATGGGAAAAAAAACAACGCCCCGGATGTGTACGACCCCTCTAACAACTTCTATGCGAAAGGTAATCGTTTTGAGGCTGTCATGCCGGGGGGTAGACGATCCCCTCGGCGGCGCCAGCGACGACCCCCTGGCGCGCGTGACTAAAAAAAGTGCTTCGCGCCCCGCGAGGCGTATTCATCAGCCCCGGGGGGGTCCATTTGTTAATCACAGGCTGACATTATTCGTTGATGTTGGCGGCGCGCGGAGGCCCGTTATTTCTCTTCGAGCTCTGCCATGCCCACACCCTCACTCGTTGCGCGCGGTGGCCTGTTGATGCCCTCGGCCGTCTTTCTTATCTCCTCATTCTTCTTCTTGGCCTGTGGGGCTAGCTCGCACACGAGCAAAAGCGTTGTAGCAGCTACGACCCCGAATGTATAATCTGAGCTCGATGTTGCATCGACCCCCCCACCCCACACGAATCCTGATCCGAGCCGCTGCATATGTTGGGACGCATGGGCAAGTGACGCGATCCAAGCTCGCAATTCGGGGAAAGAGGCTGGTATCCGGCTGGTATCCAGTTGGCCGAACTAGGGTACAATGAGAGATGATGCAAAAGAAGCTCATTGGTGAAAGCACCGACAGCTGGTGCGAGACCAGTCTTCCTCCCACCACATGCGAACGCTCATGCCCAAGCCGAATCAGACCGGGAACAAGCGACGCCAAAATCCACCAGGAATCAGACAGCATACGCAGATAATGTGGACGCTGAGAAAAACAAGCCAGCACAAGTACTCAGGAAGAGATGAAGGCTGCTTTAGCATGTGAGCGTTTGTTTTATTCGGCGTTTCGACATTGGGCGGCAGGAGAGGGGAGACGGGGATCTGGCTCCAGACCTCTGCTTAGTGCGACGCGTCCTATGGGGGAGGGACTCCCCCTGCCTGAAACAGGCGCCTAAAACAGCCAAGATCTACTCCAGGAGGGGGGTGGGGGTGTGCGAGTGCCCGCGCCGATCGGCAAAACAGCAAATAAAAACGCCACCAGGGGGGGTCCAGGTCCCGAGGGAAACGAGCCCTGCACCTGGGGCCTTCCACCTGGGCCCACTTTTTCATACCAACTTGTTTTCTGACACTCCGGGGCCCGTGGATGCTTAGGTCGGGCCTGTCCCCCTACAGGGGGATCATGGGCGGAAAAAATAAAAATTGTCAAAAAGTATTCAAAAGATGCCCAAAACAATTCAAAACATCGTCCCCAGACTACTTTTCCATTATATTTTTATGTTCTCCCTGTAGAGGGACAGGCCCGCCTTAAGTGGAGGCCCCGGAAGCCCGAAAAGGCGAAAAACCTCAGGACCCGCTTCCTTCAGGACCCGTTTCGCCCTTGGCGGCTGCCGCGAGGAAGCAACCTGTCTGCCAGATCCTGGGGCAAGGGTCGCGTGAGGCGCCTCCTTCCGGCGCTGCCGCTTCGCGGCGCGTTTGGCAGTGGCTTCGTCGTCGGCGGCCATCTTTCCCTGGGCTCGCAATGACCGTAGAAGCGAAGCCCGTTCAATGCCACAGCCCAAGGGGCTGCCCATATCACCTCCTCGTCCTCCTCTTCCTCCTCCCTCAATCTCCATGCTCCCCTGATCTCCCTGCCGTTGCTGTTGCTGTTATGTCTTTGCTGGCGATATCCCAATTACCTTCCTGGTTTCCCCTGCTGTTGTTCCTGTTATGTTGTTCTCTCTCTCTCTCTCTATTTCTCTTTCTCTCTCTTCTCTCTTTCTATATCTCTCTTTATCTCTCTCTCTCTCTCTCTCTCTCTCTCTCTCTCTCTCTCTGTATATATATATATATATATATATCTCTCTCTCCCTCTGTTTCTCTTTCTCTCTCTCTCTCTCTCTCTCTCATTCTCTGTTTCTCTCCGTCTCGCTTTGTTTGTTCTCTCTCTCTCTCTCTCTTTCCCAACCCTCCTTGGTTGGGTATTCGTTTTGAATAGAGCAGTGTGGTCTCCACTCCTTCCTTCCTCCTCCTCCTCCTCCTCCCTCCCTGCCTCTTCCTGTCTTGCCTGCGGGGGGCTGCGATATGTGAAACTGTCGCCATTTTCGAGGCCTGCTGGGGGGCCCAGCAAAGTGAGGGCCCCGCGCAGATTCAAATTAGACCTCGCCATCCCTGGGGGGGGCTGCGATCTGTGAAACTGTCGCCACTTTCGAGGCCTGCTGGGGGAGCCAGCAAAGTGAGGCCCCGCGCAGATTCAAATTAGACCTCCCCATCCCTGGGGGGGCTGCGATCTGTGAAACTGTCGCCATTTTCGAGGCCTGCTGGGGGCCCAGCAAAGTGAGGGCCCCGCGCAGATTCAAATTAGACCTCGCCATCCCTGGGGGGGCTGCGATCTGTGAAACTGTCGCCACTTTCGAGGCCTGCTGGGGGGCCCAGCAAAGTGAGGGCCCCGCGCAGATTCAAACTAGACCTCGCCATCCCTGGGGGGGCTGCGATCTGTGAAACTGTCGCCATTTTCGAAGCCTGCTGGGGGGCCCAGAAGAGTGAGGGCCCCGCGCAGATTCAAATTGGACCTCGCCATCCCTGGGGGGGCTGCGATCTGTGAAACTGTCGCCATTTTCGAGGCCTGCTGGGGGGCCCAGCACAGTGAGGGCCCCGCGCAGATTCAAATGAGACCTCGCCATCCCCTGGAGGCTGCGATCTGTGAAACTATCGCCACTTTCGAGGCCTGCTGGGGGGCCCAGCACAGTGACGCCACGCGCGGACCCAAATTAAACCTCGCCAACCCTGCGGGGCTGCGATATGTGAAACTGTCGCCACTTTCGAGGCCTGCTGGGGGGCCCAGCGCAGTGACGCCACGGGCAGATTAAAATTAGACCTCGCCATCCCTGGGGGGCTGCGATCTGTGAAGTCGTCGCCATTTTCGAGGCCTGCTGGGGGGCCCGGCACAGTGAGGGCCACGCGCAAATTCAAATTAGACCTCGCCATCTCTGGGGGGGCTGCGATCTATGAAACTGTCGCCACTTTCGAGGCCTGCTGGGGGGCCCTGCACAGTTACGCCACGGGCATATTCAAACGAGACCTCGCCATCCCTGCGGGTCTGCGATCTGTGAAACTGTCGCCACTTTCGAGGCCTGCGGGGGGGCCCAGCGCAGTGACGCCACGGGCAGATTCAAATGAGACCTCGCCATCCCCTGGAGGCTGCGATCTGTGAAACTGTCGCCACTTTCGAGGCCTGCCGGGGGGCCCAGCACAATGACGCCACGCGCGGACCCAAATTTGACCTCGCCATCCCTGCGGGTCTGCGATCTGTGAAACTGTCGCCACTTTCGAAGCCCGCTGTGATCCCCGTTTTCGAAGTGGCTAGGAGTGCTCAAGAATTGTAATTCATCAGTTTTAACCAGCCTTTGTCCTGTAGCCAGTGTCCTGCGACTCTCCCGAATTCCGTTTGCAGACATATGTAACCCTCGCTCCGTCATCGCCCCCTTTATAAAGTATCCTAAACTATTTGCGCCCCGCTTTTGCGCAGGGGTTGGGTACGTCGCCAAAGTAATTCTCTTTCTCTTTCCGGAGCCAGCGCTGGTCGTGCCACGTGTCAGGCCGCAAGCGACTACTTTCCAGAGCGCGCAGCGGAGCATCACATGCACTACGTCGGCGGGCGAAAGTAAGCTCACCCGCCTCCGAGCGGCGCGAAAGGCGGGCCACGCCACCCCCCCATTGTGCGCAGCACAGAAAGAGTTACTCCCTCTCTGAAGCGAGATCAGGTTGCGTGAACTCAAGAATAAGCCCCAGTGCTCCACATGTTGAATAGTAACATGTGGAGCGTCCAAAAGTTTCGCGACGCCTCGCCAACACCTACATCAAACGTCCCTGGAAAAAATAAGGTCGGCCCCCTGAAACCGCGATCACTCGAAAAACAAAACAAATTACCCTGCGACGCACCCAACCCACGCGCATCAAATGGCAAGAGGAGTATGCCATCATTAGCAGGAACAACGACAGTGTAGACGCGGCGATTTGCTGCGCAAGCTGCATGGGATGCGCATGCGTTGCACGATTCACAGGACGACGATCGAAAGAACGAGGCTTGAGGCCCCAGGATCGAAGAAGAACGGGCACGGGAACGAGGGGTAGGAGAGGGATGGAATGGAGGGCGGGGGGGGCGAAAGGCCATCGCGGAAGCAGCAGCATGCATGGAGAAGGTGAGGCGGGGAATAGGACGACGATGAAAGTGGCGGGAGGAGACAGAAGACTGCCGCGTTTTTCAAGTGCGAGCTAAACCCGCAGCGCTGCCTGCGCCATGTCGTCGCAGAGTTCCACATGATAAAACTTGTTTAGAGTGCAAGGAACGAGCGAGGCGTAGCTCGCCCGCTAGCTTCTCCGCCTCCTTCCCGCACATTTCAGCGCGGGAGCTGAACGCTCGCAGGCGCGCCGCCAGGTCTGCGGGCGGCCCGCGGGAAAGAAACTCAAGGCCGGGGTCGCGTATCATCAATCGGTTGTCCATCGTCCAAAGTTGCACTGGCGACGTACTGGTTGAACGCGGAGCGAGCAGCATCACGCGCGTGCCTGAACGCCACGCAGGTACAGTGCACGCGCGATTGGGACTTCAGGTCGATCACGCGCGTCTCCACCAGGCTTGGCAACACCACGCGACTGAGGATCTCACTGCGGTCTGCCATGCTGCTGTCCGCGAATGCAATGCGCTGCCTGCAAGTAAGGCGGCGGCGTCCACTTGTCTCAGAAGATGTTCCCGCGGGCCCGAAGGGCGACCGCCAGCTCGAGCCGCGGCGCCGGCAGGCCAGATAAGGATCATGCAACAGCAAAGACGATGACAGAGCAACGAGGTATCGGCGAGTGCATGACCGGCCTCCGTTTCCTGCACTTCTTTCCTGTAGTTCCCCTAGCTCATCGAGCTCAGCAGATGTTTCTGCGGGTCCGAAGGACGACCGCCAGCTCGAGTCGCAGCGCCGACGAGCTGCATCCACATCAGGCAACACCCCAGGAGACACTGGCACACAACGATTTGACGTCAGTCAGTGCCAGACCACTCCATGTCTAGTTCCTCGCACACATACAGTCGATCGCAGATGCGGGATAATCGAAGTAGAATGACGGGTCCAATCTGCGTCCGCGTAGGACGTCACTATGCTGGACCCCGCAGCAGGTCTCGAAAGTGGCGACAGTTTCATGGGCCCCACAGCAGCCCTCGAAAGTGGCGACAGTTTCACAGATCGTAGCCCCCCAGCGCTGGCGAGGTCTAATCTGAGTCCCCGTAGGACGTCACTCCGCTGGCCCCCCAGCAGCCTTCGAAAGTGGCGACAGTTTCACAGATCGCAGCCCCCCAGGGATGGCGAGGTCTAATCTGTATCCCCGTAGGGCGTCACTCCGCTGGGCCCCCCACGCAGCCTTCGAAAGTGGCGACAGTTTCACAGATCGCAGCCCCCCAGGGATGGCGAGGTCTAATCTGAATCCCCGTAGGGCGTCACTCCGCTGGGCCCCCCAGCAGCCCTCGAAAGTGGCGACAGTTTCACAGATCGCAGCCCCCCAGGGATGGCGAGGTCTAATCTGAATCCCCGTAGGGCGTCACTCCGCTGGGCCCCCCAGCAGCCCTCGAAAGTGGCGACAGTTTCACAGATCGCAGCCCCCCAGGGATGGCGAGGTCTAATCTGAGTCCCCGTAGGGCGTCACTCCGCTGGGCCCCCCAGCATCCCTCGAAAGTGGCGACAGTTTCACAGATCGCAGCCCCCCAGGGATGGCGAGGTCTAATCTGAATCCCCGTAGGGCGTCACTCCGCTGGGCCCCCCAGCAGCCTCGAAAGTGGCGACAGTTTCACAGATCGCAGCCCCCCAGGGATGGCGAGGTCTAATCTGAATCCCCGTAACTCCGCTGGGCCCCCCAGCAGGCCTCGAAAGTGGCGACGTCACCCTGCTGGCCCCCCCAGCAGGCCTCGAAAGTGGCGACAGTTTCACAGATCGCAGCCCCCCAGGGATGGCGAGGTCTTATCTGAATCCACGTAGGGCGTCACTTGGGCCCCCCAGCAGGCCTCGAAAGTGGCGACAGTTTCACAGATCGCAGCCCCCAGGAATGGCGAGGTCGAATTTGAATCCCCGTGGGTCACTGTGCTGGGCCCCCCAGCAGGCCTCGAAAGTGGCGACAGTTTCACAGATCGCAGCCCCCCAGGGATGGCGAGGTCTAATCTGAATCCCCGTAGGGCGTCACTCCGCTGGGTCCCCCAGCAGCCTCGAAAGTGGCGACAGTTTCACAGATCGCAGCCCCCCAGGGCTGGCGGGAGGAGGCGGGAAGGAAGGAAGGAAGGAAGGAAGGAAGGAAGGAAGGAAGGAAGGAAGGAAGGAAGGTGGAGACCGCAGTGCTCTATTCAAAACGAGTACCCAACGCAGGAGGGTTGGGAAAAAAACGAGCCACGCTTCCGGCGCTCCCACGCACTACAAAGCGCTCCCAGACGTTCCCGGAGCGCCACAAAGCGCCCCCAAGCGGCCCCAGGCGCCCTGCAGGCGGTCACACGCGCTCCCAGGCGACATTCCCGAACGCCCCCAGGTTCCCAGGCGCTCCAGACGCAGCAGGAGCGCCCGAGCGCGCCCCAGGCGGCATCAGGCGCCCAAGGAGGCCTCAGGAAACTCTAGGGGGCCTCCTCAGGAAGCCCCAGGAAACCCCAGGGAGCTCCAGGGAGCACCAGGAAGCTACAGGTTGTTCCAAGAGCTTCTAGGAGGCTTCAAGAGGCCACAAGAAGCAACAGGAAACACTCAGGAAACACTTAGAAATCGCAAAGACGCGCCCAGGGAGCCCCAGGAAACCCCAGCAAGCTCCAGGAAGCCGCAAAAGGACCCAGGAAATCACAGGAAGTGCAGGGAAGCTTCAGGAGGCCCTAGGATGCCCCAGAAAGCCCCAGGGGAACCACAGGAGCCCCCAGAGGGCCACAGAAAGCTCCCAGGGGTCAACTCACGCGGCCTGGGGGACCCCGAAAAAGGTGCTCCATTTTTCACAGCCCCCGCGCGGCGGTCGCGTAGCAATACGCCCGCATATGCGGCGCGTTCGCGGCGCATCAGCAATGACACGCGCACGGCTACAGGAAGCCCCAGCAGCTTCCAGGAGGCGGCAAGATGCCCCAGGAAGCACCAAGTGGTGCCAGGATGCAACCAGGAAAGCTTCCAAGTATCCCCAGGAAACGGCAAGGGTTTTCCGGAAAGCCCAAGAAGACGTAGAAGGCCCCAGGTAGCCACAAGAAGTTTCAGGAAACCTCGGGAGGCCCCGGGAAATTCCAGGAGGCTCCAGCAAGCCCTGGGGGGGGGCACAGGAGCCCCGAGGAGGCCACAGAAAGCTCGACGGACTACGAGAAAGCTGCTCAATATTTTGTTATGCCGATCACCCACACACCCACCCACCAACCCACCCCCCGCGCGGTGGTCGCGTAGCGAGACGCCCGCATGCGCGGCGCGTTTGCGGCGCATCCGCAGAGACATCCGCGCGCACGCGCGCGCGCCCAATCGCGCAGCGAGGCGCCAAACCTTTCGCGGATCCAGACTACGGCGCCGATATAACTTCGATACCGCCGCCGATGCGACGCGCGAGCCCTCCCCAGGGCGCTCGAACGCTGCCAACTCGCGCAAGGAGGCTGCTTGACGCCGCGCGCCGACCCCCGCGCTAGAACTTGTGCTCCGAGACCACGCCGATGCGGCGCGCGCCACCCAGTCGCGCGAAGAAGCCGCCTGGCGCCGGGACCGACCCTGGCACGGAACAAGAAACCACAGTCGCCCAACACGAAGCGCCAAGCATATTCCGCTCGCGCGGGCGCCGCCCAATGGCGCGAAGCATCGGCTTGGCACCGCGCACCCGCCCCAGAGCGAGGAGCGCAATCCGGCGCCGGAGCGCCGCAACTGCGCCACCGCGAAAGGCGCGAGGCGCGCGCGCCACAGATGCAGTCGCGCACCGCTCGCTCGATAATTCAAACGCGAAGCCTGCAACGCCCCAGCGATGCATCCACGAGGTTGCGACGCACGTCGCATTCACCCTTTTATTTGACAAGGGGGTGGCGAGGGGGCGGATGCAAGGAGGGGGCCCACCCGCGGGAGCATCCGAGGCAGGGTGGGAGGTGCGACGCGAGCATCGCGAGCACGCACCTACGCATCCCACCCCCGACACTCTCGTAAGCATTTTCCCTCTCTCTCTCTCTCTCTCTCTCTCTCTCTCTCTCTCTCTCTCTCTCTATATATATATATATCCCTCTCTCTCTCTCTCTCTCTCTCTCTCTCCTCTCTCTCTCTCTCTCTCTCTCTCTCTCTCTCTCTCTCTCTCTCTCTCTCTCTCTCTCTCTTCTCTCTCTCTCTCTTCTCTCTAGTCTCGGCTCGAGAGTGCTCTGCACTCAGACCGCAGCTACGACGCGAAGCGCCCCGCCTCGGAGTCAGACTCCCAGGCCTCGCGAGACCGGAGGGGCCCCAGCAGGACCCTACTGATTCGCGTCACCTCTCCGCACCAGAGTGCCCGCAGCAATGGCCCCCAAGAAGCCGGAGCGCCGTCACTCTTCAAAGCAGCCTCCGAGCTCCCGTCCCACGCGCCCTGCTGCTGAAGGGTCCCTCCTTCAACGCAAGCAGGCTGCATCGCAGCGTTCAGGCAAGCGGGGTCTGACCGCCCCACGGCCGCCTATAACGGGCTAGCCGAACTGAACGCGGACGAGCTCCAGGCAAAGTACGACATGCACAAGTCCAACACGAAGAAGCTTGGCAGCGCCCTTATCCGCATGTGCGCCGCCAACCAGATCAGCTACACGCTCGACCACTACCAGCGCAGCAAGCCAAAGCGCACTGGCGGTGACACATCGCACCCACCATCGGGCTCCGCACGTCTTCAGGCTGCGGACACCCAATTCATCGCCTTGGACCTTGCCTTTTGGAAGGTCCCTGTTCTTGCCGAACCCACCTCGCCTGACGACGGCAAGACGTACAAGCCCAGCATCAGCCTCCACGACTTCGAGAGTGGCGAACGGCTGCTGCAACACCACCTCGGGCAGGGCAAGCGAGCCACGGGCCAGCTCGCGATTGCTGTCATGGGCCCGAAAAACGACAACTACGTCGGTACCGAGCTCGCCGTCCCCGTCCTGAAGCGCCACCCCAAGGCGCCCAAAGTGGTCCACACGCACGTCCCCGTGATCGTGTACCAGCTGGGCACCAAGGAGGTCGCCTGCACGGAAAAGGTAGCCGTCGCCACCATCGACCCCGCCGACCACGTCTGCTGGATTCGGGCGACCATACACGAGACCGAGGCCATTGCCACAGTCCCCTCCATGCACCAGGCCTTCGAGGACCAGTTCTCGGGAGGTGCCCCCGTGAACGGTGGTCCACGCACCAAGGGCCCTTTTCGAGGCGACTCCGCTCCACAGGACAAGGCGCGCCAAAAGCACAAGGAGTCCAAGAAAGACGCTCGCCGCCAGGAGCTCGATGGCCAGCTCCAGGACACCTTCAAGGCCCTCTTCCACGGCAACTTTAAAGCCGTCACCATCCTCGAACCCTGCAAAAGCCTAGGCAGGTTTGGATCGGGCGTCGGAAAGAGGTCCCTGGCTGCCACCTTCGGCGTCAGTCTCCAAGCGGTCGACAAGGTCCTGGCGGGATCAGGGCAACTCGGTGCCACCTACGACCTCAGCAACGTAGGTGCAGACGAGCCCACCGCCGACAAGTATCAGACCGTGTGGTTCCCTGAGGACCAGCCCATCACGATGGCAGACGCGTTCCAGAAGTCGGTGGAGCTCAAGGCCCTGGGAGTCGTCAGGCACGGCAAGTCAGGCCTGCTGGGGATCCGTGTTCCGCGGGGGTCTGACGTCGCCAAGGCCGCTGCTGTCAGCATCCGCGGCTGCGAGGCCTCCCTCGCCAAGACGCGCTACCGCATCACTGGCATTGCGGCACGCCACGCCACGCTGACCCAGCTCGCCAAGACTCTCACGGGCCCGTCCGTCAAATGGGACTGTGAGGTCTACCACACCGCCTGGGACCCAGCCACTGCGGCCCAGTTTGCCCTAGTGCGCGCCCATCGGCCCCCACTCACCTATACGGTGCAGGTCGCGGGGTGCTCCATCCCGTGGAGCATCGCCGAGGCCCCGCTGGCTGAGGTGGCGCCGAAGCGGGACAACGTTACCATCGTCACGCCTACCACCATCACAGAGCCTGCGACGCCGCCAGCCGGTGGTGGCGGCTTCAGCCCCGCCACCGGCACACTCCTCACCAAAGCGGCCCAGAGCCCCTACCTCCACGACCTCATGACTGCCACGCCCAAAGGCAAGGGCGTCGCACCGCTCCTGACCCCCAAGGAGGAGCCTTTAGCCAAGCGCCACCGCTCCTCCAGCGGGAAACGTGACGCCACGCCGCCCGCAAGGCCACCCCGCGCCCCAGGCCGCAGCTCTTCTGCGCCCCCTCACGGCACGGACGGAGCCGCTGAACCGACGGCCGCCCCAGGACCAGGTGGCCACGACCCCTGGCTTGGCACGGCGGCGGCGGAAGGAGGGGGCCACACCGAAGGCGCCGCTGCCACAGCCGCCGAAGTACCAGGTGACGTCGTTGACGTCGAGATCCTCTCATCAGGCGATGAATACAGCGAGGCCTCCCACGAACTCAACACCTTCGGCGAGCGCTTCGCATCGGCCTCTAAACCGCCCGATGCTGCCACGACCCGCATCCAGCACATGGAACAGCAGCACGAGCTACTAGCCACCACGGTGGATAACATGCAGGTGCAGCTTGCGGGCGTTCTCTCCTCCCAGGCCACACTCACGGAGCACGTTTCAGGGCTGGAACGGGGGCTTGCCACCGTCGTCACCCAGCAACAGACGGCAACCGCCGACGCCGCTGCACTGCGCGGCGACATCCAGACCCTCCTCGGGCACCTCACGGGAGGCACCATCCACCTGCCACAAGCGGCCACTCTGGAAGCTAAGAAGGAGGAAGCCGCAGCGGCCGCCGAGCCCGCGGCAGCCTGCAGTGCGACCGACCAGCCAGGCCAGGCCACCCCAGGGACGGGGCCCCCAGGGGCCGACAAAGGCAAGGACAAGGGTCGGGCCACCCAGGACCCGTATTGAAGGTGCCTCAGAGAGCCCGCCTCAGCCCTCCGAGGAAGCGCCTTCAGAGGCACCGCTCCCCTCTTCGCGTCGTATCTCTTTCTTGTTACCTCATGTCTGTTTTGGCAGCAGCACGCGCAAGCTCTCTGGTGTAGGGACACCCGTAGTCTTGCAGGGGGCGTGATTGTAGCGATGTACATGAGCATTCAGGGGTGTATGAGGACGTGTGCTGCCACGCAGCTTTCGGCTCATCGCTCGCGCCGCCCGCCAGGCCTCGCCATCATGCGGCGCCTCGCCTGCGGCCTGGCCCTCCCCTCGCTGGCTGGAGCACACCCGTCTTCAGGCGGTGCGCCCCAGCACGGAGGAGAGGCTTTCCTGCGACATGCGGAGCGTAGGACGTTCTTCTACCTTTACGATGACAGCATCTACAAATACGATCACAGCGCCATTTTGGACCCGATCGTGAACAGCACCGCCGCCGCTGGTCCGTGCGGCACCGGGCTGCTGGGCGCCCCCGCGAGCGCCTGGCCTGAGCAGCACCAGGGGCCCTGCCCCACGCGCTGCCCCCCTGGGACTTCGACGGCTACTACTATGCCTACGCCGAGTACCAGCACGTCTCCTACGAGCACGCCCTCGTCAACTACGACACATGCATCGCAGTCGACCGCCGTTTTTGCCGCAGCTGAGCTGACTCCTGCGTCCTCCGGCCACGCCTCGCACCGCATGCAAGTTCAGCTACGAGGGCTACCATCACTCAATACGACGCCTGCGGTCGACCGTCGTACAGCATATCCTCGATGGCACCCTGTCTTCAGCTTGTCCTCGACCGTCGTGCAGCATATCCTCGACAGGGCCGCTGGCAAGGCCCAGGCACGCAGTGGCGGCTTCAGCCCCGCTGCAGTGCCCTGGCTGCCACCGCCCCCGCATGAGGCAACGCACGCCGCGCACGACCACCTGCGAGAGTTACCACCGACCACGACGCCTGCCGCCGTACGTCGCACCGTGTACCCTCCAGAGTGTCGCACCCCCACAGCGTGCCGACCTGACAGCTTCGACATTACTGACAGCGGTGGGCCGTGCCACGCTGGAAACCACGCCGCTGAGCCAGCGCCGCAGACGGCTCCACCGTGGCCCCCACAGACCACAGGCGCCTCGCTGCGAGCCATCTGGCTCCTCGTGCCCTACCTGTGCATCACCGTGGAGCCCAACACGCTATGTGGGCTGCTAATTATGGCCGTGCTTAGCACCCACGCACACGGCCTGACTACCAGCAACACAGCGAGTCCCGCTTCCCCTCTGTGCGCCAGGGGTGAACCTGATGAGGACCCCGCCTTCTGGCACCTGATGAACATCCGAGCACGGCTCATCCCGTGCGCCGCGGCGTGGGCACCAGGTGAGGACCATCAGGACGTTTACTGGGCATGGCTCGAGGACTGCGTCCCGCACGTCCTGGCGACGCTCCATCTGCCACAGTACGACCACCTTTTCCAGGAGGACTCCGCGGAGAAAAACGACGCCCTGCGACACCGCACCGCGGTCGACATGTGCGAGGATATCTGGCACAGAGCGGGCCCCGACAGACAGCGCACCAACCGCAACCTCACTCGTATTCAGGGCAGCCACGAGTACCCCACCCGTTACCTTGGCCTCCTTCTGGAATACCAGTGCGCTCGTGCCCAGCTCGTCGGCCCTGAGGCTTTCGCGGCACCACTGCCGCCATACCTCTCACGGGCCCACGCCTTGCTGCCAAGAGGCCTCCCTCCGCCCGACCAAGACGCCCTGGCGTATCTCGTGGATGCGATCCCGCACCACCCGCCAGACCTGCAGCCGCTTGTCGAGGCGGAGCTCGCCGCGGCACCGATGGAACCGCTAAACCTACCACCGCCCGCTGGCCTCCCCGCCCAAAACGCCACGGGTGACCAGCCCGCGGCCGACGCTGAACCGCTTCTGCTCCAGCACGCAGCTGCCAGCGATATCAGCAACATATCCCTGGACTCGTTCCACGTGTCGGACGATAGCCAGAACGACTCCATCCACGACACGGAAACCCAGGACCCCGACGGCACGCCACCGCCAAGTGACGCTGCCCAGCGCGACCGTGACAGCGACCCCCACACAGGGCGCTCCCGGTCGCGTAGCAGTGCGCCCAACAACTCGGCCCAGGCCGACCACAGCGCACAGCTCAGCGACGCCGAAGGTGCCACCGTCGTCGACGAGCCAGGCCATGCCACCGCACCGCCAGCTCCCACCAGCCCGCGCAGTGGCGGCTTCAGCCCCGCTGCAGCATTGGCTGGACCTGGGCGTCTTCAGACCTCAGGTGGCAGGACCCCGTCCCGCACCCTTGTCCGCCGAGCTAACTCGACTGACTCCAACTCCAGCCCCGTCGACCACTGGCAGGCTGGCCTCGACAACGATCCCATCGAGGACGCGGACCCCGACGCCAGCGTCTCCCATGAGGCCCCGCACAGCGCAGCGGCCTCTCGACGCTGCGGCTGTCTCATCTGCCTCTTCGTGGTCACGTACGCCATCTTGGTAGCCATGCCGTACCAGGACCAGATCGACGGGTGCCTGCCGACACCGAGCCGAGACCCCAGCTACCGGCAGCGACGACGCCGTGAAGCTGCGGCACCAGGCCCATCCGTGTCCACTACGCCCCGACGCACAATAGCCTACGACGCCGCGCCCGCCTTGTGGGGTCTTCTCAAGTGGACCAGCGCCAAACTCAGAGACATTGTCTCGGGCGGAGCCAGCGCAGTCGGGTCTGGCCTCTGGGGCGCCCTGAAAAGGGCCAGCGGCAAACTCGGAGCTATCGCCACAGGCGGAGTGGTTTGCGGTCTCCTCCTGGTCGGCGCCAAACTTCTCGCTCAAGGAGCCGTCGGACACGTAGGAGCCCGCATCTGTGCGCGCGTCCTGGACTCACCCACGGCCCAGTGGTGCCTCCGCTGTTGCCAACCGATCAGGAGCCCGCGCGATGAGGCCCCACACACGCTTCCGCGATCGCATCCCGACGACCCCGAGAGCCAGTACGTGCATCCCCTTCGACACCCGCTGCTACAGGAACACTACGCCGCTGCAGTTGCCGCCGCAGTCGCCGATGTCACCACCGCCACCACCGCCGCCATCATTGAAGTCACTGCCGCGGTATCGCGAGCCTCGTCTGTCACGCCACGGTCGACCAGCCCGTCCCCGCGAGACGGCCCCACAAGCGGCGCGGCCTCTGGCAACCCGCCGACTCACGAAGCCGCCGCAGCTCAGGCCACCGACGCCGAGGCAAGCGAAGCACGTGAGCGCACCCTCGACGGCGACGGCGTGCACGGAGCGCCCGACGACGAAGCGGATGCAAGCAACGCCCGTGGTTCCTCTTCCGACATGGACACCCAACCACCACGACGGCGAGCACGCCACGCATCACCCGCCAGGCCCCAGGCGCCTTCATGCCCTGGTACGCCCCACCCAGCCCTCTGGCCACCGACGCGCAACTTACGCAGCACCATCCAGCGCGACCCAGCGGTCCCCGTGCCGCCGACGAGCATCCTCACCTTCCTGTACCAGAACGGCTTTGCGCTTGGTAACAGTGGCGTGACTACGGAGGACATCGAAGACGCCCTGCGACTCTACGACCATCCTCGATTCACCCATGACCCAACGCTCCAAGCGTTGGCGCCGTGGACTGACATCATGCAGAGGCCCCCGAACCGACTCATTTGGGTGCTGGAAGACTCGGGCGGGAACTCAGGCGAGACGATCTTCCCCTACCTCACGTGGGACCTCCGTGCTCCTACCCCTGACACGCCCACGGTCTTCTGGCACGGGACCCGCGGCGACCTTGCGGCCCGTCTTGCTTTCAACGGAGGTCACCTCCTGCCGGGCCCCCGCCGTGAAGCGAAGGGCCGAACCGCCACAACTGTCGACCGCACGTACGTGGGTGTGCACCCGTCGCTGGCCGCGTGGTACGCGGTGCCGCCTCACCCGCCCCGCAGCCTCGAAGACGACACCCTCGCCTGGGGACCCATCGCGCTCTGGATGTGCGAGGCTACCAAACCGCCGCGCGGTGAAAACTGGCACAACTTCGTGAACGGGGAGGCTCACGGAGCGCGCCTCATCTACCCACGGGTCCTGGGCCTCCTCATCCGCATGGACTGGTGTGCCCCCACCGAAGCAGCCTCCAGGTGCCGTGCCCTCCCGCACACCTGTGGCATGGGCGACTGCACGCACGCCCTCCACATTGCCGGCTTCGATCACCCAGACCTCCGCGAGGCGGCTGAAGCCCGCAACCAGGAGGCAAAGATCTGGCGCCGGCTGGACACCGCGGCAGCGTGGCCACCGCCGCAGGCACTATACTCGCCAGAGGCAGCGCGAGCATGGGCTACACAGCACTACGACACCGAAGCAGCCACCAGGGCCGACCCCAACCAGCCCCGGCCGCGTGCCTCGCTTCGCAAGCTCCAGCTGGACCCGCAGCCACTGATCGACCTGGTGTACACTGCCACGGCCCAGGCTGTACCCGAGCGGTGGCAGTCTGACGTACGAGCGCCGCGCCCCAGCGGCTCCAGCCCTGGGGCCGCGTCTGGCCCATCGCACACCTCTCAGCCAGGTGCCGCCTTGGGACACAGTCCAGACCGCTCACCGACGGCATCGGGAGCCAACGACCGCCGCACGCCGTCCCTTATCAGCGCGGCCGCCGCCCTCGCCCGAGGCCATGCTCGCTCACGGCGCTCCGCCTCACGTTCGTCACGGCAGAGCGGCGGCAACTCTGCCTCTGACAGCAGCGACATCGATACGTGGGAGCACATCGAGACGGAAGTGGAGCCGACCGCCTACCACGTCCTCGCCTTCCACGTCCGCGATGTGCGGTCCCGTGTGAACGCCCCTGGCGTCGAGGTCTGGCTCGACCCAGGCGAGCATCACGATGGTGCCTACCTACCGTGGGGGGCGACCGTTGTGGGCCACCGCGTTACTGACCCTGCGGTTGCGGGTCGCGATGGCTGGGTCATCCTTCACCACGACCACGGCGACACCACCACCAGGCTCTGGGCACCGACCCAAGTCCACGTCAAGGCGGACGACTCTTGGCGCACGGTCATGATCGCAGCGGACCTGGGGCCCCAGTGGATCGAGCGCCATGCTGACGACGCTCGCCTCCCCGCGGAGGTGGTCCGCACTACAGGCCAGTCCTGGTTCGCCGACGTCTGGCCCTTGTGGGATCGACCCCGACCCCACCCAGACGACGCAGTCACCAACGAGCAAGCGTTCCCGCCCCTACCAGGACGCTGGATTTGCCTACAGTGCCGATTCCAATGCTGCCAGTATTGTGCTGCCCGCCGCAACACGCAGCTCGGCACCTCGGGTCAACCGACGTGCCCGGACTGCTCCCTCAGCGGACTGCGTGCACCTATGGACTGGTCCACGGACTGCTCTTGCAACAGCTGGACGTGCGTGTACAGCACCGACGACAGGGCCGCCGACACATGCTGCCTCTCCAGCAGATGCCCACATCCGCCTCGTCCGCACAGCCTGTTCGACGTCCGTGCCACAGGGATGCCTCCGCACATCCTCGCCCGCCAATACGGCAACGCGCCAGCCCAGCACGACCTCATGGAGCCTCCCCGAGCGCCTTCAGGCCCCGGGGGGGAGCCTCCGCAACCAGGCCAAGCAGGATACCAGGGCCAATGGTATCTACCACCGAGGCCGCGTCGCGTCCCCAAGCAGGGATTGCCCGACGGCACGAGGCGGCCACCAGGGTTCACAGGGACGGGGATGCCTGAAGAACCGTCTCCCGACCAACCGCTGTGGAAGGAAGGCTACGTGCTCTTCGGCCCGCACCAGGCCCTCAAGGAGGATTTCATCTTCAACAAAGCGGTGCGCCGACCTTACTCCCTAGCCATCACCAACATGTACAGGGATCTTGTCACAGTCAGGACCGTCTGCGAGTCTATCGCCGAGCGCATCCACACTACCCGCACGCGCTGGCGGGATGTGGTACTGTACTGGGATGCCGAGGGCGGCCCTGGGCCTCAAGCTCTCGACTACGACATGCGCCTCAGTGACGCCATGGTGAGTCGTGCCACGACCGAAGCCGAGTTGAACCACGACCGCAGCAACCGTGGTAGCTTCTGTCTCTATGGACCAGCGCACCAGCGGGCTGTGAACATCACGGTGCTCCCCGAGCCGCAGAACATTGACTTCGTGGAGCATGCACGGCGCTACTCACCTGACGGGTAGACTTACCCAGACCATGCCTTCGAGCACGTCTACCAGGGCTGGCGGCGGCCCGACGTGCCGCCCATCCTCCCCGACACCCGCCCGCTCTCGAGAGCCGACCAGCCGCGCTACCAGCAGCACCAGCAGCGCACCCAGCAGCGCGACCAACGCGACGCAGGTCAGCCGAGCACGCCACGCAACCGCTCTCCCGCGCGCGTCCCGACAGGCGACAGAGCGGTGTACGGCGGGGGTGCCGCCTACCACCGTGGCCCCATTTGTGCCAGGCCCGCGGCGGCAGGGGCAGCCGCCTCCAGCTACGGCCACGTCCCCCACGCCAGGGTGCACCCAGCGGTCGTCGGCTACCCGCGCGCACTCGGGCAGGCTCCCCCACGGGCCACCTCGCCCGCGCCAGGGTCCACGCGTGCCTGGGGCCATTACCCAGGCCGCCACTACAGCACCGCCAGCAACCAGTCCGCAGCGGCACCCCCTGCGGCTTCAGCCCAGGGGGCTGCGCCAAGCCGCGGCAGGACAGGGCGCCCCGCAGGATGGCGCGAGGCGAACGAGCGCGCCTGGCAACCGCGCCAACACACGCCCCCGCCAAACGTGGCCGCAGCGCAGCGCCCTGCCCAGGCAAAGCCCGCCCCCCCTGAGCGCGAGCGGCAGCCGCTCGTCCCGCTCGTCCTCACGCACACCCATGCACACCACAGCGCCTCCCCGCGGCACAGCGAGGGTAGTGCCCACCGCGTCAGCCCCCGGCCTGACGCCGCCGACCCTGACCAGGCTGCAGCCTCGGCGGCGGGCGGCACAGGCGGCTCCCGCCCGCCAGCCCAGCACCCAGCGCAGCGCCGATCCGCTCCCCGAGCAGGGCGGACTCTGCGCGCGCCAACGCCCAGGCGGCCTCGCCACGTGACCGCCACACGGGCGGGCGCGTCCCGTGCAGCCGGCCCAGCAGCCGCCACCGCTCGCGCAAGCCCCCAGGGAGTTCCACGAGCTCGCCGCCCCGCGAGACTCAGGCTGACGCCCAAGCCCCCGAGGTGGTGCCACGTTTCGGTGCCGGCGCCAAAGACCCTAACGAGGTCGACCTCGAGCCGACGCCGCCCACGGACCAGGAGCTGCCACCGCCCACCCGCGTCGTCGCCCCCGACGAGGCGCCGACCTTCGACCCCTTCAAGCACAAGTACTCCGTCAAGGACCTCGCGGCGGGCTTCGGCGGCGGCTCACCGCTGTCTCCTCGGAGCCACGGCGGCGCCCCCGCCACCTCTGCCGCTGCCGCGGCAGCGGCGGCCCCGCGTGGAGTCAGCCCTGTCCGCAACGCGAGCCTCACGGCAGCGGGCATGGACGAGGCTCAGCGCCAGGCCACCGACCGCGCCGCTCGCCACGCCCAGCTAGTGGCTGACGCCCTGGCAGGGCGTGCGCCGCCGCAGCCACAGGGCCCACCGCCCGAGGCGAGCGCGGAGGGCGCACACGAACAAGCTGTTCCAGCTGATGCTGCTCATCACGGCACTGACGGGGCGGGCGCGCCGCCGCAGGACGGACCAGCGGTGTCGCGTGCGCAGTATTCGCGCGCGCGCTGCGCCGCAGCCGCGCCGCGCTGCCGCCGCTGGTTTGCTTTTGCTCTTGCGCTCGGCAGGATGGATCGAGGAGTCGCCTCCCTCTCCCCCTGCTGCCGTCTCACCTTTCCTCCCTCCGCCCCCCACGGTACAGGAGTGAGGAGGTTTTTTCGAGGCAGTTTTGCCGATGTTTACGAACCCCCCCCGGCGCAGCGTCGACCATGCCTTGCCTACACTTTTGGCCCGACGGCGGCTTCAGCCCCGTCCAAGCCAATCTGCTGCGACGCCATGAGCTCCTACTGTGGCCAAGCCTCCTACCTGGGTGACGGCCAGGCCGCCCTCCACCGAGCGGGGCGTGCTAACCCCAGCTCCACCGACGGAGATGGGCCAGGTCGCTCCATCCACCTCGTCAGCCTCAACATCACGAGTCTTCCAGCGAACTGGCCAACCATTACCGCCCTAGGTGTCGACCACAACGCCGCAGTCATAGCGCTGCAGTAGACCCGTCATGCCAAGCCTACCAGGCAAGCCATCGCCACCAACGCCGCCAATCCACACCACGGAGGATACCAGGCCAGTCTGGGACCTGACCTGGACCTGGCTCGTGCCCAGCGCAAAGCTGCTCACGGTGGCACGGACCACACGGTCGAGGGCAACACCGGCGCCTCGGGCGGGGTTGCCATCCTCTCTAAGGACGCCATCGACTCCACCGTCGACGACATTGCGACCTGTATCGCCACCCTCAAGGCCAAGAAACGATGGCACGAGGTCTTCCTCCCGCTCTGCACCCAGCACCGCCGCAGGCGGCGACGAAACAACCACGGTCCCGCTGGGATCTACATTGCGAGCCTCTACGGGGTCGCTGGAGGGGACAGCAACGATATATTTCGGCTTGCTGATTGCGCCGCCGCGAGGGTCGGCTCAGCCCCGTATTTCATTTGTATGGACGCCAACACGAACATCGACGACAATCCACACCTGCTGCACATGATGCAGCACGGATGGTCCAACGTCGCAGAAGGCACACCAGACCACACCATGCACACATATGGCAATATCCCTGACTGGGACCGCGTCACCAAGTGCCCCCGCACTTCGCGCATCGACTATGTCATCGCCAACCAAGCTGCGCGATCCCTTGTCACCGACTTCTGCTATCTGCGTGACTTGCCAGCGAAGTCCCATGTTGGCCTGCAAGTCACACTCGACCTAAGCCGCCTCGATCACACGGCCCCACGCCTTTTGGCCCCCACGCCATACCCTCCAAACGACGGAGCTCATGAGGACCACGAACTCCAGGCAATAGGGACCCACATCGCCGGACGATACCACGACCGCATGGAGCAGGCTGACGCACGCGACGATGTGGAACGCATGTTCGCCCTGGCAAACGAGGCCAGCCATGAGTACCATCTCACCCGGCAGCGGGACCTGCCGCCCCCACCGCCAGACCACCCAAAAAAGAAGGCCCCTACCATGCACGGGCTCACACCCACGTTCGAGGAGCGACCCGCCGTCCCCCGCGCCTTTCCCACCTACGGAGCTTCCACGATTCACATAAACCGCCTTCGCAAGCTCCATCGGCAACTTTGCGAGCTTCGCTTCATCGGACTGCACCATCATATAGACTGCCGTGCTATCCCGCCGCACCTGGCGCAACGCATCGACAGCACGTGGGCCGCGGCCCGCCTTCTCTGCCACAAGCTGCGCCCCACGGCCCTCCTGGCTTTTCCTGACGCCTGGACCCCCGACGTGCCAGCGCCACGCGGAGAGCAGCTCGATCGTCTGATCCAAAATCTAGACTCGGAGCTGGCGCGACGTGCAAACCGAGCCAAAGCAGAACGCATCAAGATCTGGTCTGAGGGCGTCCGCGAGCCAAGCGGGCGAAAGGCGGCCATATACGCACGGGCTGCCGACTGCTCGCCCACGGCGTATCTCCGCACGCCTACCACTCCCGACGATGCACAGCTCCACTGCGACAACACCGCCTTCAACCCTGACCAAGCTAGCACGGACGACAGTGACGCCGACACCGACGCCGGCGGCTTCAGCCCCGGCGACGGTAGCTCGCCCGACACGGACAATGACGACGGCCCCATTCGTGGCCCACTACCAGCCCAGGTTCCCGACGCCCTCCCCGCCAACGCTATCGTTGCCATCACCAAAGACATGCTCAAGCTCATGGTCGACACCTGGGAGCCCATCCTGGGCACGTACCGCGCTAGCGCGGGCCATGACGCCGAAGCTATGCCGACGTGGGCGGACTTCTACGACGAATACCGCCAAGAGCTGCCTACGCCATCACCAGCAGCCCCCTTCCACCTTACCGACGACCAACTCATCCACTTCATTCGCACCCGTTCACCGCGCCGCGCGGGGGGACTCGACGGCTGACGACCAAGGAGGCAAAGGAGTTACCCGACGACATCCTTCGCCTCTTCGCCAGCGTCTTACGTGCTATGCAACGCACTGGCACCATCCCCGAGCCCCTTCTGCACGTGCCAAACCCGTGCCTCCGAAAAGGCCGAGGGGAACTCCCGACGGACCAACGGCTTCTCTCGGTTCTTTCCGTGTGGATGTATGCGTGGGAGGCGCCGGCCTACCGTAGCCTCACGACCTGGCGGCACGGATGGACCCATGCCACGAGCTTCGGCGCCGTTCCCAAAGCCACCATCGGGGATGTCAGCACTTCTCTCGCCCTGCGCATCGAACACGCCAGGACTTTACTCCTCCCCTTAGCTTGAGCAGCCCTTGACCGACAGAAGTGCTTCGACTACCTCATCACGGACATCTGTCTAAACCTTGCGCTGCACGCGGGGTGCCCACAAGACATCGTTACTGTCCGCCGAAACTTCTACAGACACCACAAACGCTACAACCGCATGAACGGAGCGTACTCCAGGGACCTGGCCAGGACAAACGGTCACCTCCAGGGCAGCTCGTGGTCCCTGGATGACATCAAGCTGCTCATGTGCGTGTGGACAAAGAGGCAGCACCGTTACGTTCCTCGATCACTCAGCACTACCTTCGTTGACGACAGCAACTCCACTACCCACACCGCTCCTGAGCTGCAGAAATCTCTCGACGAAGCCGCCAAGTTTGACCGATTCTCCGGTCAACGCATTCACCCTGGTAAAGTGGCAGGGTGGGCGCTCACCGATGAGCTGCACGCCGCCGACACCCAGCTCACACTGGCGGATCGCCCCCTCCGAGTGGTCGATTCCTTCAAGCTCGTCGGGAGTTACATCAACGCCGAGGCAGCGCCGGCTCCAGCCGCGCTTAACCTCACGGCCACCGCAGACGCCCGTGTGCGGAGGGCGACTATCCGCCTGCCGCGCATTGGCAAGCTCCGTCGCCGATGCTTATCAAGGCGCGGCACGCCCGATCCCTGGCCGCCAGCGTCTGCACCACGGGCACCGACATCCAAGCACCATCAGGCCCAGCCAAGACTGCCTACCACCACGCCCTCAAGGCGGCTATCCGCCCCAAGGGGAACAAGTGGGTCGAGTTCTGGACTCTCATGGCCGTGTGCGTGCCGGGACACGCCCTTGAGATCGACGCCATCACGCAGCGTGAAGCATTCCAGTGCCTGCGGCGTCAGGTTAACCGCGACGTCACACTCTGCGGGCTCGCCAGAGACCTCCAACACCACGTCCAGACCCTGTTTGGTGGAGGACCCGTCGGGCGACTCGTCCAATCGCTCCAGCAGCTCCGATGGACCTGGCCCACATTTGGCATCATGTACGATGACTGGGGCTGCCCGATCAGCTGGCTGAATCTACCCCAAAACGCCTTCCTGCACATGCTGCGGGCCTCACAACGCAGGGCATTACTGCGGAAGATCAAGCCACGGCGACACGACCTTGGCTACCTCGCCTCGGTCAGACAGGGCCTTGACCTCTTCGCCAGCACGTGGCTCGCGCGAACCAAAGGAGCAGCCAAATGCACTGCCTGGCAGCTGGCGCTCCTCCTGAACTACCTGTCGGGCGGGGACCACACCCAACAGCGACGATCCCGATCCAACACGTCGGCAGACCCCAGCCCCATGTGCCGCTACTGCGACGAGGAAGAGGAAACTCAGGAACACACTGTCCGCGACTGTAAGTGCTGGGCCCGAGAAAGAGTTCCTCTCACCACCCTCATCAGTGACGACCAGTGGGCCCGTCTTCCGCCGCACACAAGACACTGCGGGCTCTTCGACGAAGACCCAGCCCTCCTCGACCTGCAGGCCGACCTCGCGAGGGACCCGCTGCCACAGCCCAACCCGCGGCCCCCCCCTGAGGGTGATCCTGCGGCTTCAGCCCAGGACACCTACACCACCTACCTTGACAACGACACTGGATGGACATGGGTCTATGCTGCCACGGACGGTGCGTGCACCAACCAAGCCATCCCACTCCTAGCACGAGCGGGCTACGGCGTCTACTACGGCATCGACCACCGCATGAACTACAGTGCACGCGGTCACGGCCTAACGCAGAACGCCCAGGTTGCGGAGACCCTTGCCATCGTCCACCTTACGGCGTGTGCCGAACGGCCCGTGCACGTCTTCGTGGACAACCAGGCGGTGGTCGATGGGTTCCAAAGCATCATCGACGGACATCCAGCGCCGCAGGGCCCGCACGCGGAGCTCTGGGCAATGATTCACCGATGTGTCATGGCCAAGCCCGACATGTTTCGCGTCAAAAAAGTCGCCAGCCACCTGGGAGACCTGGGCATCGACCTTGGGCTCATCGGGCCCATCGCGGAGGAGTTCAACCGTCAGGCCGACGCCCTTGCCACAGCGGCGGCACGCACGCACAACCTCCCCGACGTCATCGTTGAAGCTGCCAAAACACGACATCGCCAAGCGACCGTGCTTCACGGGGTCGCTGTCGCCATCTACGAGCGCAGACACCGTACTCTGCCGCTCCCACACCGCAGGGCTGGGTTTACAGCGGCTGAACTCAGCAAAATGGAACCAGACCCCCTGCTGTCGGACCAGGCACCACCCGCGGCTGGACCAGACATCCC